>JAJJMC010016440.1:3023535-3112399 GCA_023531435.1 Papaver californicum
GTTTATTTTGCTTTACTTTATTCCTGGATTTTATTTAATTAGATTAAGTCAATTAGTTTCTAAAATCATTACCTTCACAAGTTCGAGAAACGAACACTTTTTACAACTATTCTAAAACACATCATTATATTACTAGGGTTATACATCACTTATGAAAATGTTTATCATAAATTCCTTTCATTTACTCATTTTTTGTGTTAATACTAACTCAATAGTCTCTCTCTTTTCACATCGTGCTAACCAAAATCCCACATGACACTATCTAAAAATTGGAAAAAGGAAAACTAGTGCGTGTTCGTGTAAGTTTCCCCAACTTGGTTCATATATAGTTTCCTCCAAGATTGAAATTTGAATCCTAGGGATATCAATTATTAATGAGCTAACTTCTTTGGATCCCCACTCATTTTTGATATGATATTGTTTTACATTTAGTGTGAATACCAAATCTTTGCGATACACGTGTTCACTATAAAAGAAAGACTTATCAGATTACAATAACTCGAGAAGTATTAAATCAATACCAAAGAAAACTATATTCTGTATCTCGAGGAAAATCAACGTTCAAGACGATTTTTACTGACGGTCAACCTAACATGACAGATGACGTAGGACTGACCTCAGTACTGCACGACAGACATGCAAATTACTGGACAATGACTTAGACTTGAAAGAACATGACAGATGGTCATTAATACCGCATGAAGGACACGTATCAATCATGCAAACTACGGGACAAAGAAGTCAAAGCATGACACAAAAGGAGTCAAAACGTGACACATCATTCCCATAAATCACGTGTTAGACATGCAATAATTTAAGAAGAAAATTAACGGTCCAAAGTTTATCCACCCTGTATCAAGTCTACGGGATATCTATAAGGAAATATGAAACCGCAAGGAAAACACAATCTACTTTGTGAGTAATCAAATAAAATAAGAAGTATCCTCATTATGATCTACGAGATACACTAAAATTGTGCGGGACAAATATTATGATAAGATGTAGATAAGACTAACAGCTGTACAGATAAAATTTGATGGGACCCTCTTAAAATTCTATAATTACTAAACTCAGAAACAGAAGAGGGGTCGGAAAAAATCAAAGAGAAAGAATTAGATTAAGAAAGAGATATTAGGTAAGAACAGATAAAATATTTGCTTATCATATTCATTATCTGATATGTAATTAATTCAATCTTAAATAAACAATGCTCTTATATTAAATTATTTATTCTTTTATTCATAATGTTTTATCAACAATTAATTTATATGGTTGTATTACTAGATTTTAGTAATCACAATTTGATGCTAGAAACAGGGAATTGAGGTAAAGAATCTATTCTACCTGTTCCTGATTTACTAATTTTCAAGACTTTATACGGTAATTTAGATCTGATCTTTATAAAATAAATCTATAAATCTATCTTACTTGATATAAGAGTTTCTTTTTCATCTGATTGTGACATTAAAATTTCTACAATATAGATTTTAAAACTATTTGATGTATATTTTTTTAATCCAATCATCTAATAATTGATTTAAGGTTTTATGATCAAATTTTTATCTCAAAATTTTCAATATAGAAAATTGAACTATTACTCTTCGATTTGAATCAAATTCAATGTTTTAGAGTTTATAAATCGATTTCAAATAAATTTTCATATAAATTGTAATTTACATCAATCATATCATTTCATATACATATTATAAATATTATGTTTCATAAATCATATATTTTATTTGATTAGATTGACAATAAAGATAGATAAATCAAAAGAAGTAATCAATAATCAGAAAATCAACAAAGAAATCCCTACAACATCAAGAGTATTAACCTGGAGCCAAACGGAAAATTTTAGTTCAATGGATAAGATAGTAACTGGAAGATCGAATGATGAAGTTGAGAAAAATAACATCCAAAAGGAGATTGGAGAAATAGAGATAGTTGAAAATAACACAACCCGAAAACAAGCTAGGATTAATAAGGGAGCATTTGTTATAGCAAAAGATACTGTAAGAAATCTGGTTAATCAAACTGAAGAATCTATAAGAAATATCGTCAATCAAGAAGAGAAAAAAATTGTAGAAGAATCCCAAAGACCGCAACCCATGTACGGGATGCCACAGAGTAAAAATAAAGATACTGAAGTTGCGGTCATCATTCCACTGCAAACAAAAGAACCGAGAAATAATAATCAATTTCAAGGGATAAACAGAGTGGAGACAGTAAAAAGACCAGTGGATAGAATAATAGAACCAAACATCCCCACTAATCAACCAATTAACAACAACAGGACAACAGACCAACCATATGTAGAAGCATCTCAGAGCAGGATTGATCCCTTCACTCAATTATTTGGGGAATTAGATGAAATGCGTAAAATTCAGAAGGCTTATGCAAAGACAATTGCTCTTTGAACACAAGAAAATCAAGCACTCATGGATAAAGTTAGACACGATATTGAGGTACCAATTTCAGAATTACATAGACAAAAAGTAAATTCTAAAAGACCCACAGAGAGTAAATCAGGAAATAACAGAGACCAAAGAATAATGATGGTTGAACCAATTGATGATACATATGATCATCCGATCCAGACTAGACAAAATCAGTTCTATGAACAAAATAAACCAGATTATTATGATTTTGAGTCAAAAGCACCGCAAGATAAAAAGTGGAATACATATTTAGAGGATTTGGAGACAATGAAAGAAGAAATTAAATCATTAAAAACCAAACAAGGAGGTGGGCGTCTAGATAAAGTATTGAAAGAAGCCAGTAGAACACCACTTGCACCACATCTCGTATTTGCAGTCATCACACCAAAGTGTACCCTCCCCAATTTTGAATGTTATGACGGGACCAAAGATCCCGCATCTCATTTAAAATATTACAATCGGAATATGGCCCGATGGGAACAGGATGATGTCAGCATGTGCAGATATTTTCCCTCTAGTTTAAGAGGATTCACATTAACTTGGTTTGATAATCTACCAGAAGAAACAATACATTCATATACACAGCTGGCCCGTAAATTTCTAGATACGTACATGTATAACAAACCCGCGAATGCTGGAATAGATAAATTATTTTCTCTCGCATCATAGTCTGAAGAAACTATTAGGGATTACACGGACCACTGGAAATCAATTTATCAAGTTACAGGCAATATTAGTCTGGATATCACCATTAATTGTTATAAGTGGGGAATATCAAACCACATGAGTCCGCTCTTCATAGATATTCACGGTGCAAACCCAACCACTGAAGGAGAGCTGAGAGTAATTATTGAGAAACATGCAAGACTTCAAGATATACAAATGCAGAATCCAATAGCAATTTCTCAAAATCAAAAACCCACACACAGGACTAGTTATATTGAACCAACATCAAGTTTCGGAAAACGAGTCGCGGATGAAACTCCTTTTAATGATTCCAAGCGGGGCAGAATAGATAATGAAAGAAAATTCATTAAACAATTTGAAGACCGAGTTTACACTAAACTCAATACTGGATATTCTCGGATACTGAATTCAATTAAGAACATACAAGATTTTGAATGGGCATGGTCCAAAAGAAGGCAACCTCCACACACAGAAAATTCCCAAGACTACTGTGAATATCATTGCTTTTATGGTCATGCTACAAATAAATACAGAAACTTGAATATACAAGTTCAAAAGTTAATTGATGCAGGAGAATTAAAGGAGTTTCTTCACCTACCTGATCCACCAGCAAGACCATGTCTGGATAAAACTATAAATATTCCGGAGAATAGTCGAATTGTCAATACAATTTCTCACATAGAATCAAGTCAATTATATGCAAATGGAGCAATTGATAGAAGACTACGCAAAAGAATTGATGATCATGAAATTTTCGAAATTGCGGGTAGAATTGCAGAAAAATGGGAAGATTGGATGGCCGCACCATTAAACTTTTCAACAAGTGAAGTTGATCAAGAAGTCGAAACACACAATGACCCATTAGTGCTCACTTTACCGATGTCTGGGTGGAATGTAAAGAAGGTTCTTATGGATGGAGGAAGTTCACTTAATGTGTTGCTCCATGATACATTTCAAATAATGGGGCTTAAGGACGATCAACTTACACCGTCATGTTACATCATTTATGGATTCAATTGAATAACTTCCAAGACAAAAGGAGAAATTTTACTTGAAGTCATGGAAGGACCAATAAGCATCCTTACCAAATTCATTAAAGTAGAGGCACCTTCCTCATATAATGTGATCATTGGAAAATATTGGGTTCATCGTTTAAAAGGTATAACTGCAACTTATCACCAGTATTTACGGTTTCCAACACCGCAAAGGGAAATGGAAATTAAAAGATATCATAACATAGCACATATGAATGAGGAACGCACCCGAACACAGCAACAAAGAAAAAAGGAACAAAAAATCAAAGCCAAGGAAGAAGCAATTAATCAATACATAATTGAAACTGGGGGAAAAAGTTTATCAAACATTACAAATACTGATTCCAAATATGATACATCAAAGGTTAAGACAAGTGATAACATGCCCAAATGACAATTCAAGGGAGCTCCTTCATTTTTAGGAGCCTCTAAAACTACCTTTTCAGCAGTTGAAGAAACCAAAAATGTCAATATAGGAACAGAAGAATCCCAAAAAATGTTCAAGATTGGAAATTTAATGGAATCAAAACGGGAACATGATTTGTCTAATCTACTAAAAGAATATATCGACATTTTTGCTTGGAAAATAGGAGATATGCCAGGTATTGATCTAAGTATTGTCCGTCATGAATTGCGTATACGTCCAGGAACGACCCCATTCGGCAACGCCTACGCAAGGTAGCTATAGAATATCATCTATCAGTTGAAAAGGAACTCAAAAAACTATTGGACGCGGGATTTATTCGATAAGTAACATACCCAACTTGGATATCAAACATGGTAATTATACCAAAGAAAAATGGAGGAGTAAGAATTTGTATAGATTTCACCAATTTAAACAAGGCATGTCCGAAAGATAGTTACACGCTCCCCAGCATTGATCAACTAGTGGATGCAGTTGAAGGACATGAAGCTTTATCTTTTATGGATGGACATTCAGGGTACAATCAAATTTCCCTAACTGAAGAGGATCAAGAACATATTGTATTCTTTACCCCACATGGCTTATATTGTTATACCAGAATGCCATTTGGACTAAAAAACGTGGGGGAAACATACCAGCGACTTGTGGATGCAATTTTAAAACCATGGATAGGCCGCACATTGAAGTTTTAGGTAGATGATATGCTTGTAAAAAGTAAATTTGCAAAAGATCATCTACAGGATTTTAAAAAAAAAAATTGAAGCTCTGTGTAAATACAAAAAGAAGGTCAACCCAGATAAATTTATTTTTGGAGTTACGTCGGGAAAGTTTTTGGGATATTTGGTTACTAAAAATGGTATTGAAGTCCGGGCAAAATACAAGCAATTATTAATATGCAATCTCCGAGAAATATGATCGGTGCATAATCTACATGGTTTTAATGTCAATTCCATACCTGTTTCAGTTATATTTCTTTCATTATACATTGTATTACTCTCATTTTCTATTTTTTTTCTCATGATATGACTATTTAACCAAAAGAAGTGGACATGACTTTAAAAGTGCTAAGGAAGTGAAGTGCTACAAGTGAAGAAAATTAAAGAAAAATTGAAACTCCTTTAAATACAGGAATTCTTCACACCATCCTGTATAGAATCGAAAGGCGAAGCCAACGCAAAAAGAATGAGGTCATTCCGAATTCGTATGAAGAAGTTATAAGCAAAACCATGAAACCAACTTGGATCTGGTATCTGTTGGGCCTCATTGGGCATGCGCGGGAAGAGTAATAAGGGAAGCGTTTTGGGCTCGCCTTTGACGTGAAAATTAGGGTTTTTGTTGGATTTTGAGGAGGTTAAGTTTGCTAATTGGATAAGGATCAAGAAGAGGTTACCAAAGCCTATATAAGGGGAGCCTAGATACAATTTTCTACACAACTTCTCACGTATAGAATATTTTCTTAATCTTAATGGCTTTTAAGAAAGCCATGTCTAGCTAAATCTCTTTGTTAGGGTGAAAGGATGAACTTGTAGAGATAGATTTTCTTGTGTTTCAAAACTAGGGTTTTCAATTATAAAAACTTAATGTTAATGTTTTGTCTCTCTTTCAATGTTTTATCTTTCTCGATGATTTTTCATGTTCTATGTCATGTATAGTTCATTGTTTGATCAGTAGAAGAACTCGTTGACCCTTTCGCGATAATCGTTTTATGAATATTCTTTGTTATTTTGCGTTGAGTAAAATCGATACCCTTTGTGATGAACGCAAGTAAACCCTAATCTACAACGGATTCCTGAAACCTTAACGCGTTTCTGTTATTGCTTTCAATCTTTATTAAATAGTTTTAATTCATCCTAGATTAATTCTTTATATTAAAAATATGAAAAATATCTTTAGACTCGAAATTTACTTAAATTAATTAGTATACGTAATACACACTCCTCGTGGGAACGAACCGTATTTGCTCTTGTCTATATTTTTCGACACCGTGCGCTTGCGGTAAAACAAAGTCGGTTTTCCGACGCATCAAGTTTTTGGCGCCGCTGCCGGGGAGTTGTTTTTTGGTTAAATTTTTAGTTAAATTTTTATTTTTAGTATTAGTTTTATTTTTAGATTTTTATTATTTTTTTCTATTTTACGTTTTTTGGGGTATTTCTCTTTTGCTACAGGTTTTGGAACGAAAACGAAAAAAAATTGAGCTAAAGATTTTAGTGATTAAAAGACTTGGAGTATAGTTAAAGCTAAAACGGAAAAGAAGACAAAAAGCTTAATTTTTTTAATTTTTACTTTTTAGGTTTATTTTATTTGTTATTTTAATTTAGAAAAATTGTATTAGGATTTAATTGTTTTTGTAATTTTCTCTTATTTTTGGACATTATTTTTATTTTTAAACCCTACGGAAGTATTACATATAAATTGTATAGAGAAGGAAGATAATTACGATATTGTCTCAGCCCTTGGGTTCGTACACTGACACAGGAGTCAGTGGCCCGAGTCGACTTCAACGGTTCATCGCCTGTCTGGCACGAGAGGTAAAACTCTATCAATCCACGAAACCCCCGCAATGGATTTTCTGTATTCCTTCGTAATGCATATATGTGGAGTACTGAATACGGATTTATTTTCTAGTAAAGGGAAAGAACTGACCATACAAGATAAAGACTCGGATTTCATCATCGTTTCCTTTTTGCCCGCTTTAGGAACACGTTACCAAACGCGAACCTAAGATTAAAATTTTGATTATAAAGAGACTGATAGGGTAACGAGCTTATAGGAAAGTCATTCAAAAGGAATGAATTGGTTACTCTGTTAGCCTAACTCAAAGTTTAGGAAGATTATTTTTAGAAGATTCGAGCCGCCTTGTAACTCATGGAAACGTTGCCAAAGAGACACGGTAATCAAAGCTCCTTAGAGATTATCCTGTTTCTATTCGACTTAATCTAATGCGGATCGTTCTAAGAGGTTTGCTAAAATTGTAACTAATTTCCTTTTGAAAGAAGATAAGATGGTATAGAAACAATCTAAGTGGAGCCATCATGCTTTTTGTTTGCTAGGTTCAATAGGTTTGATTTGGTTGAGTCAGCCTTGCTTGTGATTGTTTAGAATTCCCTTCCAATTAGGTACCATTCTTAGTTGAAGAGCGCCATTGGAATTATTCACGAGTGAAAAGTAAGTAAATATTTGATATTCTTGCAAAGCTTTTGCAATGTGAGTTATTGGGTAAATTTTTGCTTTGTATTACGGATTCCGATGATTTGGCTTCTTTTATTGCATTTTGGAATCGTTCCAAGAAGGAAGATAAAGAAGAGTCATCTAATAGTTTAATTGATACATACATACAAAGAGCAGAGGAACGTCGTCCTCGTTCATATAATGCTTCAAGTTTTTATTTTTCTCTCACCCATGATAGTGAAGACGAATATGTGTGTTTTGAGAATGATGATGAACTTGAGACTTGTGATTATAGAAATGATGACACTGTTATGACATTTGAATGTAGTGTATCTTGTCCAACTCACGATCATATTAATGATGATACACCTTTTCAAAAGGATGAGGTTTGGATTAGAGACACTATTTATTCAGATGACGATGATGATTTAGAGGAATCTGTTTATACAGGGGATACTATTGTCGAGTTTAATGACTCAGAGACAATGGATGTGCAAATTGATATACCTTCCAATCATGTAAATTCTGAGATTCCTGTCGGTCACCTAGAAGAATATGATAATGATCCAATTAATCATGAAACTGATGTTGCATTGAAAGATTGTTTCACTGATCCATCTAGTGCTTTTATAAATGCTTGTATGAAAGAAGAGCAGATTGATATTGTCCAAACTATTGATTTTTATAAAATTGAACCACTAGATGTATGTTTAGCTCAATTTGCAGAATTCCGATGATCCGATGCTTATTGACATTGTCAATGCATTGCGTCCTCAAATAGTTGATGAAGATAACACAACCATGGAAGTAATTTATGCGGACTTAGAACCTAATTTAGGGTACACAAAAAGTGTTGAAATATCTCAAGAATCTGTACTTGTTATTCGTGAGTCTCATTTACTTTGTGTTAATATGAATGAGTTTACAAGTCGGAATCTTGCTCTTTTGAACCTTAAGGTTGGATTCACTTTATTTAGCTTTATCGGTGTTAATCAATCTAGTGTTTGCAGGTTCATATTTGTAGCAAAACTTATATATTGGGATGATCCCCAACTTTTCAGACTTATATTTATGCGTGGCAGCTGACTTTGTGGTACCATTATCATTTTGTTTGAGATTAGATACAGCGTAAGCAGGGAAAAAAGTATCATTTGCTTCATGGGAGTCAACCTATCATATTTGTTTCCTTCACCTTATCTTTTTAGTTTTTGATTGCTTGTTTTATATCATTTTAGGATTTCCCACCTGGATTCTACATTGGATGAGTTAGTTTACATTGAGGACAATGTAAAGTTTAAGTGTATGGGAGTGTTAAGCATATATGATTCTTAAGTATTCAATTTTTAGGCAGAAAATTTTCAACTTTTTCGTAATTATTTGCATGAAACCTCTAACTTATAGATATTTTAGAGTCACTTAGTATACTTCTAGTTATGTTTACATACGGAGCTCTCACCGAAATAACTAAACTTAGAAGTATTAGAGAACTATATTCGGGGTGCTTAGTTGTTGGGAGGCTAGAGCTGACAAAAAGGGACTTAAACCGCCGGTGGCGAGTTCACTATTAGAGTTACTGATCATTCAATACCCTGCACCAAGCCTTCAATTGTACGTTTAGAATGTTTCATCTGCGTAAATTTCGGGTAGAATGATTAGATATCCAACCTCGCACCATTTCAGCACTACGTTTTGATCTCTTGAGTGCTAATTATATCAATCATGAGGGTGACATCAGAATTATGAAAAAACCTTACCTTGTAGTTTGATTTGCAGTTGGCACCACTCTATTTTTCTCTCGATAAGAACAGGTCCATAGAAACACTATCATCATCAACAAGGGAAACATTACAAACTTGAAGAAAGTTGAAGACGTTCAAGGTTTATAAGCAACACTACAAGAGTAAAATTTTATATCCTAGTTGAAGACTAAGTACAAAAGCGAAATATTTTTCCGAAAGAAGTGGATTTTTATGAAGTTTATGATACCGATACAATATAAGTTGTGACGAATCAAGTGGTAAAGTCCTTATTCCACGGCCATAGTAGTTTCATTGTTCATTTTATTTTATTTTTCAGTTTGTATTTTGAGTTCACATAAAGTTAAAAAAAATGATGAAAATATATATAAAAAAACAGAAAAAGGAAGAAAATATTTATATATATATATATATATTATTGCTTTAGAGTATATTTGTTTTTGTATTTATTCGTTAAGACCGTGGGGAAGAAGAAATATAAAGAGTTTTAAAAACAACAAGAATTAGAGGAAATTTTTTATAAATTGTCAGAGTTCTACGAAGTTCAAGAGTTCATCATCCACAGTTGAATCCGAAGACCAAAGATGTTTCTATAGGACGCTGTGAGAGTGGAGATGATTGTAGATTGGATGAGAAAGTGAGTGAGCATTCCCATCCTCGCATAGTGGTTGATTTCCTTTCGTAGAGATCATCGGAAAACATGTATTCTTCTTCCCATGTTTCTATGGGATATTCAGATATAATTCAGAAGGTTCCTTTTCCTTCCCACCATTCAACGTGTGCAGGATTTCAATCTTCTTTCATACCTTCACACATGAGAACCATAAAGTGCATTTTTTGAGTGTCAAATTCATAAAACCCTATTGGTGAGGCAGAAACATTTGGTCGCTCTCGATCCTGAATTCTTTCATATGGTGGTTTTCTCCTAACTCAAGAGTTAAGCATGAGAATAATGTTCTTTGATACATCTAACTTCTTATTATTAGTGTGCATAAACTTTATGCCCACTTAGCTCTTTGGATGCAGATGCTCTGGAATATTTGAAAGTTGGAACTTAGGTTTTGTGGGTAAATCTCTTGTAAACCCTCACGAGACTATAACTCGTCCACTAGAGACACCTAGGGGTTTAAAGGCTTATTTCACATGCTAAGTGTAACTGTGTCCTCAACGAAAGGGAGTTTTTGTAGTTTAGGTTAGTTTAGATTTGTTGTTTGCTCGGGACTAGCAAAAGGCAAGTGTGGGGGAATTTGATAGGTGCATAATCTATATGGTTTTAGTGCCAATTCCACACTTGTTTCAGTTATACTTCTTTCATTATATATTGTATTACTCTTGTTTTCTATTTTGTTTCTCATGATAGGACGATTCAACCAAAAGAAGTGGAAATGACTTTAAAATTGCTAAGGAAGTGAAGTGCTACAAGTGAAGAAAATTAAAGAAAAATTGAAACTCCTTTAAATCCAGGAATTCTTTACACCATCCTGTAGATAATTGAAAGGCGAAGCCAACACAAAAAGAATGAGGTCATTCCGAGTTCGTATGAAGAAGTTATGAGCAAAACCGTGAAACCAACTTGGATTTGGTATTTGTTAGGCCTTATTGGGCCTGCGCGGGAAGAGAAATAAGGGAAGCGTTTTGGGCTCGCCTTTGACGTGAAAATTAGGGTTCTTGTTGGTTTTTGAGGAGGTTAAGTCTCCTAATTGGATAAGTATCAAAAGAAGGAAAAGTTTAATGAGATTAGGTTTCCTAGTTGGATAAGGATCAAGAGGAGGTTACCAAAGACTATATAAAGGGGAGCCTAGATATAATTTTCTACACAACTTCTAACAGATAGAAAATACCTTCATGTACAGGAGAAGCGGGGTTTAGTTTTCGATTTTAATTAAAATTATTATTTTCTTAATCAATTTCCATAGCTTTTAAGAAAGCTATGTCTAGCTAAATCTTTTTGTTAGGGTGAAAGGATGAACTTGTAGAGATAGATTTATTTGTGTTTTAAAACTAGGGTTTTCAACTATAAAAACTTAATGTTAATATTTTTTTCTCTCTTTCAATGTTTTATCTTTCTCGATGATTTTTCATGTTCTATGCCATATATAATTCATTGTTTGATTAAAAGAAGACTCGTTGACCCTTTCGCGATAATCGTTTTATGAATATTCTTTGACTATTTAGGCCACGTATACCTAGTACTTCGAAATTTTACCTTAGTTTGAGAACAAAAAATTATTTTTGAAAATTCTTTTCTACGATTCTTAAACGAAATATCTTCCGTGTATTAGTAGCTAGATTTGCTATTTTACGCAAGTAAAATCGATACCATTTGTGATGAACGCAAGTAGACCCGATCTACAACGGATTCCCGAAACCTTAACGCTTTTCTCTTATTGATTTCAATCTTTATTAAATAGTTTTAATTCATTCATTAGTTTAATTCTTTATATTAAAAATATGAAAAATATCTTTAGACTCGAAATTTACTTAAAAATTCGTATAAGTGATACTCACTCCTCATGGGAACGAACCGTATTTCCTATTGTCTACATCTTTCGACACTGTGCGTTTGCGGTAAAACAAAGTCAGTTTTTCGATGCATCAAAATGTTAAAGAAGTACAGAAGTTGAACGGTTGTTTAGCTGCGCTTAACAGGTTCATTGCAAGGTCCTCCGATAAGTACATAATTCACATGTTTATAGAGTCAAATCCATATTTTTTACCTATATTCTTTCATATTACTTGTTATTACATTTATTTTCTATCTTATGAGTTATATTAGGTGAATCATCCAAAAAGGAGCTACAAAATACTTAAATGAACAAGGAATAGAAGTCCACAAATGAAGAAGGTACAAATACTAAATTATACTCATTCAACTCTAGGAGATCTTAATACTATCTTAAAGAGAACAAGAACACAAAGCCAACGTAAAAAGAATGAGGTCATTCCGAGTTCGGACGAAGAAGTTATGGACAAAATAGTCGAGACGAATAAAAGTCGTCTACAACATTCCAGTCGGTACAGTTAATAACTATGCCGACTGAACCACTGTTTTGGGAAGAAAACTTGTATTTCAGACCCATTGAGTCGACACAGTTAATGGGAATTCGACTATGCCGACAGGAGCAAGTTTTGAAGTAGAAAGTTGAGCTATTTGGACCCCTAAAATCCACATTGTAAATTGGAAATCATCTATGCCGACTAAGACAAAGTTGTTGGGTCCCTTTTAACGTGTTTTGACTTCCAAATCAAGGAAATTTAGTTTTAGTGGGATTCTAAACCCTAGAATGAGAGGATACTTGAGGGCCAAGCATTGAAGGTCATAAAACAAGACATTTAAGGCTCAAACAATACATCTTTACATCATATTACACATCTCATCACATATTATATATTCTACATCAAAAACCTGGGTTTACCCCTATAGGGGGAAACCATTCTTCTTTGTAATATGAGTAGTTAAACCTTTATTGATTAAAGATGAATTCAATGTTCTAAGCGTGAAGATTTAGTAGTTAATACAAGTTTGTTTGAAGTTATTATTATCATCTTTTGTTTTCATTATATTTAGGGTTTATAATTGATTCTTAGATTGTTTGGGTTTGCAACCAAGTTATTTTATTGCTAGTAGAGAGATGAACGATCCGTAATTATCGATCATCTCCTACAAAAGTAGAGAACGTGAAACCTTGCAGAGGGATTCTATGAAGCAATCATGTGTGAAGACCACACTAGCAAGTGGACCGAGCATACTGAGTCTAACTACTAGGATCAAACCTAAATTCACAAATCTTAAAGCGTTCGATCGAGTTACACCTTATAATCGTACCTCAAGGCGGCTCAGTTGGATAGAATCTGGTGACTAAGCATACTTGTTATCTGGTGATACAAGGAGTTTTGGAGATAACTAAGCGTACCTGATATTCTACGGTTGGTGATGAATGATTCTGACGAATGATAGATAAGTATACTAATTCAGTCAACGTTTGGTAACGACGAAGGACTCCCTAATCATTTTTCTTTCTTATTATATTTTTTTGATTCTTTTTAGTTAATTAAACAACCAATCCCCTTTAGTTATTTACTTTTATTCTTAGTTTTGCTAATCTAAATAACCTATCAATTACACAGCTCTCTGTGGGAACGATCCTTACTACCGTTATATTATTATTTAATTAATGAGAAATATATCGAGTAATTTGTTGTACTTAAGACACGCATCAGATTTTAGCGCCGCTGGCGGGGAGCAGTTGCTAATTGATTTGTTATTTGTTTTAGCTTGTTTTAGTAGTTTAGATTATTTTTACGTTTTTCATTTAATGTTTTTCATATTATTAGGTTTTCGTGGTGTTAATAACTCGTTAAGGTATTCAACTCTCTTTCGCTAGGTAAATTCTGAAAACAGGTTGTAAATATCACTTTTACTTTATTTTTATTTTAGGTTTAATTCGTTTTTACGTTTTTCTTGTGAGTCATCATGTTTTTATTCGGAAATAACATTTACGGTGCACAAGATCAATCATGTGGTAATCAATACGGTTTTCAATCTCAAAGTTATGACAACCAACCATACCAGGGGTATAATCAAAACCAATCTTTTGGGTATGACCAATACCCTAGGGAACCTTACGGATATTCTCATACATGCCAACAACCTTATGAAGGGTATGTAAGGGAACAATCACGAGGATGGAAGGATAATTATACTTCTGATCAGTTGATTTCTAGTAATGTGCAGATGTCAGAGAGTTTAGAACTCAAAACTCATGATACCAAACCAAGACATACTCCTCTTCATCATGCCTTTCCAAAAGAAGAGTTATGGTCTAGAAATTTTATAGTGAGTAATGACGGAAAATGTATTAACATCAGAAAACTCTTTAAACAACACGAGCAACTGGAAGAAGATGGAGCATCAGAGGAAACTCTTCAGGAAATTAATAGGGTCATAAAGATGGAATTCCAACGTCGTTGGGATAATGGAGATTATGAGGTTGACAAAAATTCTGATGACAATTATGAAGATGAGCAACCTTTGGAAAGTTCTTGCAACAATGATGAAGTTATTCCAACTCCGGATCTTAATAATGATCACTCTCCTATACAAAAGGAGGAGATTGGATATCACATATCTATCGTCATAAACGGTGTAACTTACTCAAATAAAGATATTAGAAGTGGCACCAACAAACTAGACTTTCTAGGAGAGGACTCCGATTCCGATGACGAGAGCGTTGAAGAGATAGAGATTGAGAAAGAAACCAAATTTATTAATATTATGGAAGACCCAATTGAGATTGCCAAGGATAATAATGATGTTAAGATTTTGGTTGAAGCGAACATTGATAAAGAATGGCTTTCAAATTTTTTGATAGAGGACGACGACATATATGAGGTAAATGATTCATTGCATATCCATGATGAGGATCACGTAAAAGGTTTGCCTAATCCTTTGCATAACTATATAACTTTTGATCCTCCCCCAGTCGAAATAGTTCCCCAAAAGGTTGTTCCGATTTTTAAGGAGCTAGATCACTTAGGGTTGAGTATATATGCTACAAAAATCCTTAAGAATTATTTTGCTTCTAGCTATCTACCACTAGATGTGTTTTATTCTAACACTGTGCAGGTTCACAAGGAGGGAACCGTAGAAGTTCCCGCATTCTATGTTCTTTATGCACTTCCAAGTGTAGAAAAGACTAAGTGTGGGGGAAACTTCCATAAAGTAGCAGTTTCAACATTTATATCTTATGCTAACATTTTTGTTAAGTTGTTATCAGAACTGCATATTGTTGTCTAGGTGGATCCCCAGATTTTCAAATTGTTGGTGTACGGACGCTAACCAAAGAGTCAGGACAAGGACGTTAAACTAAGCGTTGTATTGGAGGCAACACATTGGTTTTGTATTTTTTTTTTCCTTTTATTTTACGTTTTTATTAGTTTTTCATATCATGTTAGGATTTTCCTATCCTGATTTTACATTGGAAGAGTCAGTTTACATTGAGGACAATGTAAAGTTTAAGTGTGGAGGAATATTTTGCATATGGAGTTTTTAGCTTTAATTTTAAATTTTTGCATAAACTTCCCACTTTTAGAGAATTTATAGTCACTTTGTATACTTCTAGCTAAGTTTACATACGGATTTCTAATAGAAATAAATAAATTTAGAGGTATTAGAGAACTATATTCGGGTTACTTAGTTGTTGAGAGGCTAGAGATGATAAAAAGGGACTTAGACCGCCTAGAAAGAATATAGTATTAGAGTAGTTAATCATTCAATACTCATGAGTGATGCACCAAACCTTCAATTTTTCATTTAGAGTGTTTCATCGTACGTAAATTCCGGGTAGAATGATGAGCTATATAACTTCGCACCAATTTTAGCATTACTTCTTGATCTCTTGAGTGCTAATTTTATCAATCATGAGGGTGTCATCAGAATTGTTAACTCTATCTTGTAGTCTTGTTTGTAGTTGGCACCATTCTCTCTCTCGACAACAACAAGTCCATAGAAACACAATATCATCATCAACAAGCGGAGCATTACAAATCATGAAGAAAGTTGAAGAATTCAAGGTTTACAAGCAACGGTACAAGAAAGAGCAAATTTCATATCAAGTAAAACAACAATACAATGAGCAGAATTATATATACATGTTGAAGACTTGTGTACAAGGGTGAAAGAAATCAAAAAATGAGAGTTATTGAACTTCCTGATATCGAGACAATATAACTTTTGAAGAATCAAGTGGTAAAATCCTTATCACGTGGCCAAGGTAGTTTCATTATCTAATTTATTTTCAGTTTGTATTTTATTTGAAGTTATTATTAAGTATATATATATATATATATATATATATATATATATATATATATATATATATATATATGGGAGAAAAATATTTTTTTTATATATTTTTAGTTTGTATTTTTTTTGTATTCATTCAATAAGGCCGTGTGGAAAAATAAATCTATAAAGAAGTTTCAAACAACAAGAAATTGAGGAAAAGAGTTACAATTGTTAAGGTTCTACAAAGTTCAACAATTCATCATCAACAGTTCAAGACCGAAGATTGAAGACGTTTCTATTGGATACTGTGAGAGTGGTGTTGATTGTGAATTGGATGAGAAGGTAAGTAAGCGTTCCAACCCTTGCACAGTGGTTGATTTCCTTTCTTAGAAATTATCAGAAAAAATAAAAAAAGGTTCTTTCTCGTTCCACGTTTTATGGGATAACATCTTCATATAATTTGGAAGGTTACATTTCCTTCCTACCATTCAACGTGTGCAAGATTTCTATCTTCACTCCTTCCTGCACACATGAGAACCATAAAGTGCGTCTTTTGAGTGTCAAATTCATATAACCCTATTGGTGAGGCAGAAATATTTGATTGCTCTCGAACCTGGATTCTTTCATATGGTGGTTTTCTTCTAACTCAAGGGATAAGCATGAGAATAATGTTCTTTGGCATTTCTAACTTTGTATTATTAGTGTGCAGAAACTTTATGTCCTCATAGCTCTTTGGATGCTTGTGATTTTGAAGTTGGAGTAGGTTTTGTAGGTATACCTCTTGTAAATCCTCACGATACTATAACTCGTCCACTAGGGACACCTAGGGGTTTAAAGTCTTGTTACACATGCTAAGTGTAACCGTGTCCTCAACGGAATGGAGTTGTTGTATTTTAGATTAGTTTAGATGGTGGTTGCTCGAGGACTAGCAAAAGCTAAGTGTGGGGGAATCTGATAGGTGCATAATTCACATGTTTATAGAGTCAAATCCATACTTGTTTTACCTATAATCCTTGCATATTACTTGTTATTACGTTTGTTTTCTATCTTATGAGTTATATTAGGTGAATCATCCAAAATGAGCTACAAAGTGCTTCAATGAACAAGGAATTGAAGTCTACCAATGGAGAAGGGAAAAAGAATAATTTATACTCATTAAAATCCAGGAGTTCTCAATACCATCTAGAATAGAACAAGAAGACGAAGCCAACGCAAAAAGAATAAGGTCATTGCGAGTTCGAACGAAGAAGTTATAGACAAACAGTCGAGACGAAGAAAAGTCATCTACAACATTCCAGTTGGCACAGTTAATAACTATGCCGAATGAACGCAAACAAGATATTTTTACATCATATTACACGTCCCATCACATATTATATATTCTACATCAAAAACCTACGGTTTACCCCTTTAGGGAGAAACCATTCTTCTTTGTAATATGAGTAGCTAAACCTTTATTGATTAAGGATGAATTCAATGTTCTAAAGCGTGAAGCTTTAGTAGTTAATACAAGTTTGTTTGAATTTATTATTATCATTGTTTGTTTTCACTATATTTAGGGTTTATGATTGATTCTTACATTGTTTGGGTGCTCAACCAAGTTATTATATTGCTAGTAGAGAGATGAGCGATCTGTAATTATCGATCATATCCTACACAAGTAGAGAACGTGAGACCTTGCAGAGGGATTCTGTGAAGCAATCATGTGTGAAGACCACACTAGCAAGTGGACCGAGCGTACTGAGTCTAACTACTAGGATCAAACCTAAATTCATAAATCTTAAAGCGTTCGACCGAGTTACACCTTGTAAGCGTTCCTCAAGGCGACTCTGTTGGATAGAATCCGGTGAATAAGCATACATGTTATCCGATGATACAAGTAGTTTTGGGGATAGCTAAGCGTACCTGCTATTCTACGGTTGGTGATGAATGATTCTGATGAAAGATAGATAGGTATACTAATTCAGTCAACGTTTAGTAACGGCGAAGGACTCCTTAATCATCTTTCTTTCTTATTATTCTTTTTAGTTAATTAAACAATCAATCCCCTTTAGTTATTTATCTTTATTCTTAGTTTTGCTAATCTAAATAACCTATCAATTACACAACTCTCTGTAGGAACGATCCTTACCTATCGCTATATTACTATTTAATTAGTGGGAGATATATCGAGTAATTTGTTGTACTTACGACACGCATCACTACTCCTACTAGAGATAGAAGAGTGCATGCATTCCGCTTGGAATTTGAGGAGCATACTAATAAAATAGTGGAATATGAGGCTGTAATTCATGCATTCAGACTTATCAATGAATTGAAAATAATTGATGTACGGCTTACAAGTGATTCACAATTATTGATTCGACAAGTTGAATTGAAATATCAAGCTTTTGACGAAGATTTAATAGCATACAAGAATTTAATTCAACAATTAGCATCTCAAATCCCGAACATTCTTTTCCGACATTTGCCCAGAGAGAAAAATCGTCATGCTGACGCCTTGGCATATATCTCATCAATGTTAAAATATCAAAATACATCACAATAAAAATAGGACAAATATATGAACCGTCAATCAGAGTACAATCAATAGAGAATTTTGAAGAAAATATGGATGAAGATCTTAAAGATGAAGCTATAAAAGATGATACAACACTTCCACATGGATCAAAAGATGAATCACATCCTGAAGAAGATTGGAAGCTCCCATTGTACCAATATTTGAAAATGGAACATTGCCCGTAAATAATAAAGATGCAAGAAAAATTCAATCTAAGTCTGTGAGTTACCATTTGCAGGATGCAATTTTATACCGCAAATCATTTTTTGGACCGTTGCTTTGATGTTTAACAAAAAAGAGGGACAATGTGTTCATTATGGAGACGCAGGAAATCATAGTGAAAGATGTTCACTTGCAATCAAGACAAGAATGTAAGGATATTATTGGTCATATATGAATATAGAATCATCTCATCTCGCAAGGAGGTGTGAAGAATGTCAACGCTTTGCTAAAAAGATGAAAGCTCTGGCAACAAAACTGAATTCTGTTCTAAGCACATGGATATTTTCAAAATGGGGAGTAGATATGGTTGTACCATTAGTAGAGGGTACACAAAAAAGAAAATATATGATTATAGCAACCGACTATTTCACTAAATGGGTCGAAGCAAAAGCTCTATCTCAAATCAGAGATACAGATGTCTTTAAGTTCTTGTTTGAAGACATAATTTATAGATTTGGAATCCCGGTGGCAGTAGTTTCTGATAATGGACAACAATTGCAAGGTAAAAATATTGATATGCTTTTTGAAGCATTTAATATTCAAAAGAACAAGTCCACCTCTATTTATCTCCAAAGTAATGGTCAAGTTGAAGCAACAAATAAAACCATTGCCACGAATTCGAAAAAGACTCTAGATGGACATCATAAAAGATGGTGTGAACAACTTCATAATACTTCATGGTCCTATCATACAACAAGGAGAGAAGCAACTGGTAAATCACCATTCCTTCTTACTTACGGAGCAGAAGCAGTTATTCCCACTGAAATCATTTTACCGACTACAAAGACGGAAGCTTGAGAAAAGAATTTAAACACATATTTAATGCTTGAAAAATTAGATGATATAGAAGAAAGAAGAGAGTCTGCGTTCCATAAAATAGAAAATTATCAAAGAAGATTGGCCAGAGAATATAACAAGAAAGCGAAGTTGTGAAATTTTGTTGAAGGGCAATATGTGTTACGCCAAATCCCGGAATACCAAAGAGATAAAAAAATAAAGAAATTAGCACCTACATGGGGAAGACCTTACATCATTTAAGACATCACGGACAAGGGTCATACCATCTACGGAACATGAACGTGGAGTATTGCAGCACCTATGGAATGCACAATACCTCACACCAAATTATCCGTAAGAAAAATAAAAACGGATCCTAGCCTTAGTATCATGATAATATGCTAGAAAATCACATCGCTTCATACTAGGTAAAGCATGACAAATGCTACCTCTCTAGAAAATCCATATAGAAGTCTATGAGTATATTACTGATGGATATTTCGTAAGCAAGAGATGCCTAACACGATATTTTATTTATTGTGAAAAAGGTATAATCGCTCCCAGAGCACACTGCTTTCACAATTGGGACCGCATTATAAACTTCCTTTTGGACAAGGTGAAAATGACCATGTGACTGTGCCCTCAAAGGTCACTCAAGGTATGTTTTTATGCCTTGTGGTTTCTCAATTCATACACTTATTATAAAGTTCAATTAAATGCATATATTCTTGAAATAAAAATACACTACTGATATATATATATTATATATATATATATATTCAAAAATATTGCAGGAACTACATTGTACAGATCAGAGATTAACTTCATCAAAGAGGTTCACATGAGTATCAAGATATGAAAAGTAATTACTGAGGGGCAGAAAGATTAATATTTGGAAAAGGATGTTTTGGAATTTCTTTACGAACATATTTTTTAGTAAATCTATCATTCTCGACTGTATCTAAAGTGTTATTTATTGCTTTAGCTACCCCTATAGCATCTTTAGTTTTTAGCCAAACAGCTTTGGCGCGTGCAATTCCAAACTCACGATTTAATTAGTTCACTTGACCCGCAACTTCTTTTGCCCGTGTATTTAACGAAGTAGCTTGATTCTCCCAATATTTGGCCCTTCCTTGTTGAATGGACAAATCATGTGCAACATTGTTGGCTCTCGTAGTCTCAAGCTTTAGATCTCCTTCAGCCTTATCAGCTCTAATCGTTTCAAGTTTAAGATGACCCTTAACTTCACTAATCTTGGCAGTTGCGAGATTCAGTTGTCCCTCAACCTCTTCTAATTTGGTGGACTCAAGTTGGAGTTTTCCTTCAATTTCTCTAACTATAGCTGTTGAAGTATCGAGTTGCCCCTCAACTTCTTTAACTCTTGTAGTCGCATTTCTGAATTTTTCCTCAAAGCCTGTAATATACTATGAAACAAAAGATCAAGTAATGTAGGAAATTGTATAAAGCTGCAATTATGCAATATAATAAGATACCTCTTGCGAGGAATTCAGATTCTTCTAGTTCATGTACTATTGCATCTCGAGCATCATCAAGATAATCATACTCTTATGAAAGTTTTTGATAATTATTAGTAAGAAGATAAAGATCTTCAGAACATCAATTTAACTCTACCTGTTTCAATCCATCTTCGTGACGTAATTGATTCATCTTATTTATGAGTTTCTCCGTTCCTTTTTGAAAATGATAAATATCAACTTCACGCAGACGAACAATTTCTAATAATTTAGAAATTTCAGACCAAGCTTCTACTAATGCATTTTCCTTAGCATGAGCATCTGCTACTGCATCATCTATATCCTTAATAAGTTGAGCAACATATGAAGAATACTGAGAATTGTGGAATGACCTGGAAGAAAAAAATTCCGCAAGAATATTTTTACGTTCCATATAAAGCCTATGGGTTTTATCTTCCAACTTTTCTACCCACATCCATGCCTCAGAAACACTATTTCTTGTCCAAGAGAGTCGCGCTGGACTCATCCTTGTTATGAAGCATATCTGAATGCAATATACGATACTTTGGATACAATTCTTCATGTTTAACTTTTACACGTTCCAAATCATTAATTAGCGTATTACATCTCTATTTAACCCCAAATCCCTTCATTAAATTCAATTACACGATTCGTTAGCCTCTGATTTTTATCACCCATCCTATTTATAAGATCTGGACCCCCGTTAATCCCATAAAATATGATTTAGAGAAAAATAACAATAAATTGAAGAAAATAAGAAGAGAAAATGAAAGAACCTTGGTTCTGAAGATCCAATAATTGTTGATGGAGAATCTCATTGTCCCGCTTAAGTCCTTCAACATTTTGCACTATAGCATTCTTCTGCAACAACTCTGCCCGTAAGCTGGCATTTTCCCCCTCAACCTTGATCAATTCTGCTTCTACCTGCCTATACTTTGCTCCCATCTTTATTGACCGGACCATAAAGAATTTGTACGCAACATAGGTAGCATTTTGACCACGGGCAAGCTGCAAAATTTTATTTTTTAGTTCAAAGAAAAAAAAATATATACCTGTAAGATAGCTTGCTTAGGGAAAGAATATGCCTCACCATCCGCGAGGGCAATTACATCCGAAAGGAAAGAAGGAAGATTAATGTCAAAAGAAGAACGGGTAGGATTTCCTTGATCCCATGACCAAGCTTCCTTCACTGATTCATAAGGAGCGGATCACATACGTTCACGCAAAGATGCCACTATATTAGAATCACTTTTCATGGGATGAAAATTATGTGGAACGGACAACATATTCTTTGACATAAACCAACGAAAAGCCTTTTCTTCATCATCAACAAGATTTTCATCTTCCATCCTTCCTTTGCCCCTACCATTGTCTGAAGTACCTTCGTTGTCGTTCTTATTGACAGTATTAATATCACTTGCACATCTATTACCACCTTCATCAGTAGCAACGGTAGTAGTTACTTCAAGTTCCTCTTTATCAGATGAACCTCCCTCCCCACTAACAGAATGTCCGGAAAAAAAAATCTTCATACAAAGGAGGTGAAAATTGAGGAGAAAAAAAAACTGATCCACAACAGACTGAGAGTTAGATGCACCAATACCAAACTCCAAGGAGACAGACTGATTCACTAATTCATCAGTTCTAGTCTCTCCCACATCAACAGAGGAATCCACGGGCCTAGCATATTGACCCTCATGGACACCTACTGGATTGGAACTTGCATGATAAATAAGAATATCTCGCTCTTGGTTTGTTGATTGAAGGGGAATATTTTGTCCCTCATCACCTTTTTTGGAGTCATCATTTTCAGAGACGATACTTTCACTTCTTTCAATATTTTTTGGAGAAGGACTAGTTGTATCAAGGATTTCTCCTTCCTCTTGCTCAGTAGACACAACCTTGATATTTTTTCGACCCTGTGAACATTCAAATAATAAGAGGACAATTCAATAAATAAAATCTCAATTTGAATGCAAGATTTGTTTAGATAATTACTTTCCTTTTGCAACAATAGCTTTTCTCTTCTTTCCCGCATCACTCTCAGACTCATCTTTCACTTGAGGCTGTATAAGATAACCACAGTTAAGTAATTTTAAAGATTGAAGTTAAACATAAGAAGTAAATGTTAGATTTACGCGTACCCTTTCATCATACTAGAAATAAAAAATATCGAAATTTAAATGCTAGGGACAATAGACATGCGGACCAGAAGTAAGATTATGAATCACAACGTCCTGTACAAAACCATAAATCCAGGGACCTTCGATTACCAAAGGGGTACGATACCACCTGAAATCATGATCATCACGAATTTTCTTTTTCAAAACCTGCTGCATCCCAAGAATAAATTTTGGCTTGGCACTAGCAATTTCTCATAGAAGACGAAAACCTTCACCGCCTCTACGACCCGGACCAATGCTCCATCTCTTATAATTCTTCACGTCCATAGCATCAACATTAGTAACATAAAAAATTTTCTACGGTATAAAATTTACGCTCCCTAGGATCGGGAATATAACTTTTAATATTTGTTTCCCCTTTGTTGTGTTTATGACACTCATTCAGCATACGCCACCAATTTCCATTATATTGAGCAATGGAATGGCCCGCATAATGATTATCTACTTCACTACGACCTCAAAGAACTTCATACTAAAATGAATCTCCATACTTGTATAAAAGAAACTCAAACCTGCGTCCAATGCACCCGCAACTATCAAATTTATCTACACTATAATGGAAAATCCTTATCATGTCGAGTGTTATTTCATCTCCTTCAGCAGGTTCATAAAAATAAACTTTGAAGTCATTTAAATTATGTTTCCTCTTCAATTAATTGAGATCTTCAGATCTAAAACTTAAACTTTCAATGACCCGTTTATTCCTAGAAGTTTTCTTGGAAGCAACATTAGTTGTACTTGTAACTTTTGGTAAATCTTGCACGGGATGAATTACAGTAAGGGGTTGAGGATTTGAGGGACCAGATTTTCCTCCTGACTTTGGTTTACCTATAAAATATCAAGATGTTTTCTTCTATGAAGACTGTTTACTTTAGTGCGGGACAGATTTAGAAACACTACTATCTTTTTCTCCTGACATACTGAATTCAATCAACAGAAGCAAGAACAATCAATCACAACTTCAACAAGGGCAAATAAAGAACAAATTAAAGAATAAATCAATCATAAACAACTTTACAAACATATATCAATCATAAATTCTTCAAAATTGTTATTCTTTGACCAAGAGAATAACCAAAACACTAATCAAACATGAATACTAGCATATAATCAATTCTCTATTCAAGAAAATTGAATGATTGAAGCTATAAATTTATTAGGGCTATCATTATTTATTATCATAGTTCAAATCTCATCAAAGTTCAAGAAAAAGAATTGATAGATTAAAGCTATAAACAAGATCATCATTATATTATTCACCATTAAAGTACAACCAAGAAGTTGAACTGACACAAATCAATACTTCAGGATTATCATTATCATCATTTTTAGAAACAACTTAATCATTAACATCATTATCATCATTTTCAAGCAAATCATAAAACCAAAGTTCAAATAAAACCTGAAAATGAAGATAAGATTCTTAGTTGTAACAATGGTGGAATCAAAAATCTTATTAGAAGAAAGCTTGAACTCAAAAAGAAAAGAATACTCAATCAAAGTCATTCAAATTATGTTTCCTCTTAAATTCATTGAGATCTTTAGATATAAAACTTAAACTTTCACTGGCCCGTTTATTCCTACGGGAAGAAGTTTTCTTGGTCGCAACATTAGTTGTACTTGTAACTTTGGTAAAGCTTGCACGGGAAGAATTACAGTAAGGGGCTGAGGATCCGAGGGACCAGATTTTCCTCCTGACTTCGGTTTGTCTATAAAATATCGAGATGTTTTCTTCTCCGAAGACTGTTTACTTTGGTGCGGGACAGATTTAGAAACACTACTATCTTTTTCTCCTGACATAATGAACTCTATCTACAATCAATAGAAGCAAGAAAAATCAATCACAACTTCAACAAGGGAAAATAAAGAACAGATTAAAGAATAAATCAATCATAGACAACTTTACAAACATATATCAATCAGAAATTCTTCAAAATTATCATTCTTTCACCAAGAGAATAACCAAAACATTAATCAAACATGAATACTAGCAGATAATCAATTCTCTATTCGAGAAAACCGAACGATTGCAGCTATAAATTTATTAGGGCTATCATTATTTATTATCACAGTTCAATTATCATCAAAGTTCAAGAATTTTTTTTTATAGATTAAAGCTATAAACAAAATCATCATCACCATTAAAGTACCACCAAGAAGTTTAACTGATACAAATCAATATTTCATGATCATCATTCTCATCATTTTTAGAAACAACTTGATCATTAACATCATTATCATCATTTTTCAAGCAAATCATAAAACCAAAGTTCAAATAAAACCAGAAAATAAAGATAAGATTCTTACCTGCAACAATGGTGGAATCAAAAATCTTATCAGAAGAAAGCTTGAACTCAGGAAGAAAATAATGCTCAATCCTGATAAAAAGAAATCCTTGATTGAAAGAAAATATCGAGACAGAAAGACTGAACTAATCATATTCCAGGAATATCTGAGAAAAAGTTTCCGAAGAGGAATAAAATTAAGCAGAAGCTTTCTGAAAAAGAAGACAAAAGAAAACAACGATAATAACTGAAGAATCTAATAAGACTCAACTTTATAGGAGGATCTCAAAAAATAACCGTCATAAAAATAAAAACACATTAAATGGGAAAGAGAAACTTTATTAAAGACGACGTGGGAATCGATAGAAACGTGATAATTTTTCTTCCAAATTCTACCCTCTGTAGAATATGAAAGAAAAATGGGGAAATTGTGAATACCAAATCTCTACCATACACGTGTTCATTATCAAAGAAAGACTTATCAGATTACAATAACTCCAGAAGTATTAAATCAATACCAAAGAAAACTATATTCCGTATCTCGAGGAAAATCAACGGTTCAAGACGATTTTTACTGACGGTCAACCTGACATGACATATGGCGTAGGATTGACCTCAGTACTGCATGACAGACACGCAAGTTACGGGACAATGACTTAGATTTGACAAGAACGTGACAGATGGCGTAGAACTGTCATTAATATCGTATGAATGACACATATCAATCATGCAAACTTTGGGACAAAGAAGTCAAAGCATGATACAAAAGGAGTCAAAGCGTGACACATCATTCGCACAAATCACGTGTCAGACATGCAATAATTTAAGAAGAAGATTAACGGTCGAAAGTTTATCCACCCCGTATCAAGTCTACGGGAATACCTATAAGGAAAGATAAAACCGCAAGGAAAACACAATCTACTTTACGAGAAATCAAATAAAACAAGAAGTATCCTCATTATGGTCTACGGGATAAATATTATGATAAGATGTAGATAAAACTAACAACTCTAGAAACAAGATTTGATGGAACCTTCTTAGAATTCTATAATACTAAACTCAGAAATAGAAAAGGGGGTCGGAAAAAATTAAAGAAAAAAATTAGACAACGAAAGCTGTAAAAAAGACAGCAGCGATACTACCTGAAAAAACAGTTTCAATATTACCCATACGTAATTCTTTGTATAGACGTTAAGGCGGGGGACACTAAGATGGAAGAGGCCCGCTAATATGCCTAAGGTACCTGCTGCAATATGATGAGAGGCTATTCCTCCCGGAACAAAAGGATCAAAACCTTCTACACCCCACGCAGGATTTACAGATTGTACTTTTCCAGTCAGTCCATAAGGATCGGACACCCATATTCCAGGACCATACAAGCCTGTTACATGAAATGCGCCAAACCCAAAGCAAGCGACCCCTGATAGAAATAAATGAATTCCAAAGATCTTGGGCAAATCCAAAGAAGGTTTTCCTGTACGTTCATCACAGAAAATTTCTAGATCCCAATATACCCAATGCCAGATAGCTGCCAAGAAGCACAAGCCAGAAAACAAAATATGTGCCCCGGCCACACCTTCGTAACTCCAAATACCCGGATTCGTTATAGTCCCTCCTGTGATACTCCAACCACCCCAGGAATTCGTTATTCCTAAACGAGTCATGAAAGGTATAACGAACATACCTTGTCTCCACATTGGATCAAGAACTGGGTCAGAGGGATCAAAAACAGCTAATTCGTATAGAGCCATCGAACCGGCCCAACCAGAAACTAGAGCTGTATGCATTATATGGACAGAAAGTAACCGGCCGGGATCATTCAATACAACGGTATGAACACGATACCAAGGCAAACCCATGGAAATACCCCTTTATCAAAGAAAAATAGATACTATGTTACTTTATCGCATTGGAAAAGACTCTGCTTATGCTATGGACTTCTCCTTTTCAATGGATTATCTCGGAGCAAGGGTGCATTTATATTGCATTCCTTTAGTAATAACAGAAAAATTCTGTTCGTATGGAACAAAGAGAAACAAATCTATTCTATACACGATAAGTACCAATACGCAATGGGGGGATGGGTCCCATTTTAGATGAGTGAATTAGAGATGCTTGTTCATCATTTGAACATCGCAGCTCATTCATAATAATTTTTTTTATTCATTCCATCTTCTTCGATGAACTTTACAATCTATGGATAAAACCCGAAAACATAAATATTATGAAAAAAAGAAAACCCGTTGTTACGTTTCCACATCAAAGTGAAATTTTAGTACTTAAAAACCTTTTTCTTTCATTTAATGCCTATTGGTGTTCCAAAAGTACCTTTTCGGATTCCTGAAGAGGAAGATTCAGTTTGGGTTGACGTATAGTGCGACTTGTCAGACATATTGGGTCATATGGGATTTCCCCGTTTTCTCCCCCGATCGAGATATCCTCTGTTTCACCCAAAAAAGATTGATTGAACCATCAATAATTTGAAGCGTGAAGTGCAATTAGAGCAATTTATTTGGGGATCAATATGCATTTTGCAATTAGAAAAATTTATGGTTGGCTTTGTTTGACCAAAAAGATAAAGTATCCAGGCTCCGTTTAAAAAAACCCAATCGATAAAATATGTACGATTGCCTATTATGTAACTAATTTAATTATAAATAAATAATATTTTTATATTATATGATTTATTTTTTTAATCATGATATTTTATCAATAATTAATTTATATGGAGTATTATTATATTTTAGAAATCACACTTGGGTAAACTTTTCCCACCTCATTTTTTTATGTTAGTATTCATTGCGATTCTTAACTTGATATCCATCATTTCAGAAAGGTATTCCAATAGTTTGGATATAGTTGACATCATTAAGTTTTTAAAAATATCTTTAGGCAAAATCTTATCGAGTTATGACACGCATCATTGTTCTAGTAAATAGCGGAAACAGTAACTTTCAAAAAAGATAAAATTAATAATTAATCAACTGATGCATCATTACCTCGAAATTAGACCTTCATCCTTTGAAATTTTCTTATTTTGGTGTATCCATATTGTCCTTTCTGTTTACTAAGAATTGGCCATATTTTTGATGCATCTACATTTTAGGTACTCGGTCAAGTCATGCTGTTGATTTTTTTTTGTTGGCATTCATCGTTCTATTATATCTCCTTATTCACCTCCCAAATATTTTTCATGATTAAATTTAACATCGATCCAAAGATTCGCCAATTTTTAAAAGTAGGGTTTGAGACGTGTTAATAATATAATTATACAAACAAAAAGTGAATAATATTATTAATACAGAGTGCATGTAAACACTTCCATAAATAAAATATCAAGTCCTGGTAAGTGGTAAGAGTGTCTGTAAACTTTAATTCACAAAATGGTACCACTCTAATAAATCTAGTGGCGAAGATTGTTGGATCTTTCAATAAAGTGATCAACTTTTAGCATTATAATTAATAAAGTAATTGTTTTTTAGTCATTATACAAAATGATCGAGTTTGATTTTTTTTTTTTTTCCATTTTTTTATAAAACGGTTAACAACCGTTATGTGTTACGTGTTAATTATCTAGTCCATTAAAAGACATTTAAGTCCCTCCAGAAATTAATAAGTTGAAATGTGTTGAATCATTACTCAGTTCAAACCGTTTATCATCTTTTTCTAAAATTTCATAACATGACCTTCCCTGAATTGAAACCAGTGAATCAACACCATTAACGAACCCTAATTAGCAAATAACACAAATCACTCTCAAAATTCTAAATGAACATAAATCAGAAACTAAGAAATCCAAATTTTTAAGTGGATTGTTTAATAATTTTTAATTCTCCTGATGTTGTGCATCTTCATCCCGTATATTCATCTTCATTCAATGTTATATAACCTTAAACGAAAGCGAATTTAAACAACAAATCAGTCCAACAAATTTCGTATATAATAAAACCCTCAAATTTCTCAAGAACCCTAATCAAGGGAATCCCCAATACAATATTCAGAAACCCTAATTCATGAAATTAATTTCAAATACACGCATAAGATGAATTAATACAAACCCATTGACTCAAATTGAATCAATTTAATTGAAGAATCATCAGAAAATGTAACTGCCAACTTAACAAGAGATTGAAGAACAATTGAGACAAAGAGTTTCTCCTGGTAGTAGAGTCCAGGTCGTCCCCTTTGCTGCAATATTGTATTATGGAGGTTTAAGCTTAGGAGATGCATCAAGACCATTTCGATGAACTGTACTCGCGCCGGTGTCCAACAAAGAGACGAAGTAGGGTGTAAGACTCACTCTAAAAAATGCGGGATGTTAGTAGCAGTAGTAGTAATGATAAAAATTGTAGTACGATGATGAAAAACATTAAGGTTCTAGGGTTTCGCAGGCCTTTAGAAGTTAGTTTTAATGGAAGAGATGATGACGTAGAAGGAGATGATGAGAAAAATTTGATGAACAAATAGCTAATAATAATAATAACGATGGTGGAAGAAAGGATTTTTCTTCAGATCCAATTCAACTTAATCTTCTTCCTTTAGTACTAGTTACAAAGAAATCATAGATTGTATATTCATTTTATTTAATTGAGGATAATATGGTAATTTTAACATGAATAATTGACTAAATCAATGTATTGGACCATTATGGTGGGCGCAGATAGAGTAACTAACAGAAAGACTTTTTTATAAAAGGGTTAAATAAATTGGTTGGTTTAATAGTTAGGGGTCAGGAAGTTGGTCATTTTCTTAATTTGCCCAAGATTATCTAGGTTTATAGAGATTTAGTAACCTCCTTAGAATTAGTTGAAATTCGTAACTTTTGTAAGAGCGATGCATTTCAACATTCATTTCAACACCATGAATAATAACACAGTAATACGTACTCCTACTGCACTAACAACAAAAGAAAATATAATATTAGTTCATCTAAAAAGGGTAACAGTAAGGCTGGTTCCTATACAGCCGGCAAATGTGCATGCCTAAATGGAAAACCCATATGGAAAAGTGGCAAATTCTTGAGCACTCGGTAGAGTTTCGATCACTCAATCAAGTTAATGTCGCTAGTGATATAGTCTTAACCACTAGGTGAAATGTAGATCACTCAGTATATTGTCATCCAACGACTGTAAATCAATCCTTTATAAATATTCAATCTCTCGTACAATTCAATTCACACTTTCTCTATACTTCTCATAATGTCATTTTAAATTATCTTATTTCATTATGTAATATAGATTTTGGTTTTAACATGGATGAGTTCATAGAGAACCAATATTTATCGGAAAAACAAAGATCAGTTAACTGAGAGATCGTGAATAAGGAGCTTCAAAAAATTCATATTTATGTGGATAAATTTTCCAACGATGGGGACAAGCAAAAGGTTCTTATAACAGACACTAACACAACGAATACGCAACAAATTAAAGAAGTCAATGAAAAATGCAATAGTTATAGTTAGTTTAATTTAAATGTAACTTTTAGTTATTTTAACTAAAATATAGTTGTTCGTTTCAAATGAAATGTCTTTACTGCCAGTGGCTTGGACTATGTCATTTCTATGTAATTTTCTAATTAAAATTTAATGAAACGTAAAAACCGGTTTGAATTTGAACATTAATTCTAAGATAACTTTCATTAATAAAAAAAGATTTACATCAAACGCTTGAAATTAAATTATATTTATAAACTAATGATTTATTTGACCATTAAAGATCAATCCCACCAGGTTTTCTGGATTAAGAATGGTGTTCAACATAACAAAGAGCTTGCCAGTTTGAGTCTCGGTTGGTGGTTGAGTAGAATTAAGAGAATCATCTCCATATCCTTGAAAAATAACCCGAGGAGGATCATTCATGCGTAAGGGAACACGATAACAATCCTGAAATGGGTGAAATGTTGATGTAGTTGAGGCAATTGGTGTATAAAAAGTACATTTCCGAGTTGCTTCAATGTTCACGCTACCACCGGGAGTTTGTAGCTGAGTTGCTTCAATATTCAAGCTACCACAAGGAGTTTGTAACTGAGTTATTTCCATGTAAAGTTGAGTTTCTTGCACAATATTTTGGATAAAGTGATGACTTCTTTGACTTCCACGAATTATCAAATTTCTTTGACTTCAAGGAGTTGAATCTTCACCACCTAAAGTTGAACATTTGCCACCATAAAAAGAGCCTCCACCACCAAGAGTGAAACCCGCACTACCATGACCACTACCATGAGTTCAAGAAACTGGAGTAGATATGCCAAACACCATGTTATCCCTCAATTGGTTCATCTATTACAAGTTGAATACATGTAATCTTTGTACTAGATAGTCATACTTGTTCTCCGGTGTAGCTTGTACACCCCCAATACGGATTAGTCTGATTGAGACCTTCTGAAGTAATTTGAACCACAACAATCTTTCCTTATGAAGTTATGGTCTGTACATCCCAAGAAAATGGTGGCATATAAATGACGATGAATCTCTTTGATAACCGAGATACGAAAAGTCGTCGGGCGTTGGTGGTGGAGGTTGGGAAGGAAGATAATCATCATCAAGTGGAATCCTACCTAAAGATGGCATATCCATCCCACCCAAAATTTGTGATTGCATTGCAATATTAGGCTTGGAAGTCATTTTAAACCAATCGAAATAATCAATTTCATCACGAATTAGCTGGATCAATTATTCAGCTTCTTCCCAATGTTCATCATTCTTTAACAAATCTAACCAATCATCACGAGAAATCTCCCCATTTGGAAGGATGTTGATGGCTTTTACTTTTCTGCCTTATAGTTGAAGAAAGTGTCAGTCCCCGAAGTACCAAACACCATTTTCAGCAAGTTGATGTGGATTGTAGATGGTGGTAAGAATGATTTTCAAACTTGTGAAGATTGATTTTAGATTTAAAAACTGATTTTAAACTAGAAAATATACACAAAAGATGAAAGTAATATTCACAAATACTGAGGTTATGGATTTCACCATTAACCAATTAAAGTGATTAAATCTAATCAATATTCATACAATACTTTACGTTTAAAGTGATTCAAAGTTGCAAAAGTAGATTTTCAAAGTAACAATTGTAAATCGAAAGTATAGAATATCAAAAACCCTAGGCTAAGAGTGAAAATAATGAAAACAGGAAATTCACAACGTTTGTTAGGCATTGCGAACTCACTGTTACAGAGGAAAAAGTGTTTCACTGAAGATAAACGTTGCAAATTGAAGATAAACGTTGCATAGTTTAAAGATTTAGCAATGGTTTCTTCAACCTTTTCTTCACGGTTTCTTCATCTTCTTCATCACGAGCAAATTTTTTATGGATTTTGATTTCTTGGAATCTGGCCTCTGCCACCCCCCCTCCAATCTTCTCCACGACTCTCTATTTATAATGCAGCAATAAAACAACTCCAAATCTCGTGAAAATCTCAAATTAACTAAATCAGATCTTTGCTTTTATTGAGAAAATATGCTCGAAAATATTTCTTCTTCTTTTTATCGATCTCGAGTCTGTTTTTAGAACAACATTGTTGTTGTTTCCATTTTTCTAGCCTTGCGATTATTACCTCTTTCTATTACAAAGAATCCGAAAAGATAATTTTTTTCTCTTTAGTTTTTTGTATCGATATGATCTTTTTATTTACCAAATATTACGAGAAATAATTTTGTAGATTTGACGTGTTTAATATGTGTAAAACTTCTTCTTTATAAGGCAAGATAATATCTTATCTTTAAAGCCTAGAAAATCTCTTCAAAACGTGTTGAAAAAATCTTCACAGATCGAGTGTACAAAATTCCCGCCAATTTTCTCATTCAAACAAGCATGGATTCCTTTATCAATTTGTCTGGGTGCATTTAGTAATTTCCATAGGTGCCTTTAAAACATTTTTCTGAGCCAATTTTTCCAAAAATGTATATTTTTCAAAACCACATACACACACATAAAATAACACAATTAATATAATAATGAGCATTAACAAAATATGGAATTGAGATAAAATAGACGCACAAATGCGTCTATCAAATACCCCAAACTTATTATTTGCTAGTCCTCGAGCAAATCTAACGTAGGAAATCGTAACTCACCGTCCCAGGCATCGCGATTGCACTTAGCGTGTGCAACAAGCCTTTGAACCCATAGGTGTCCCTATCGGACGAGTTGTAGTCTCGTGAGGGTTTACAAGAGGTGTACCCATAAAACCTTTACTCCAAACTCTAGCTACTTGTGGATGATTGAGGGTAAACACTAAACTAGCTATTTAGTTAGCATATTAAATTCTTCGGCTATGGGAATCATCACCCTATATGAGTCCAATTGTTGTACACGAGTTTGCACTTAGTATACTAAAATTCATATATAAGAAAACAAAGCTCTACTTAGATAGTCGTTCAACCATGATACTTAGAAACAATCAAAGTTCAATCACATGAATAAATTTAGAAGATGGATATAGAGATGATGAAGTTTGCACATGTTGACTAAGGTGAACGGTGTTTCCCATATCTGTCTGAAGGTCGCCTCCAGGATGAATTCTAATATATTGAGATATGCTCCCACTGGTCTTAATCCTTATACTAATATCGACTCAGCTGGTATACACAAGGGTCCCAACGATCGATTTATTGAAAATAAAAAAATTATCTTTATATTATTAAATGTACTGACAACATGATTGGATCATTTTAATCCAAGCGCATGCTCCTTATCAGCATCTTATGTGATAGTTCTCATGGATCCTGCGCTCCGCGCTTGTTTAGACGACGGAGACAGGGAGAACACACACATATTGCTTCAAAGTGTCAATAATCGGTATTTTTTTTAAAGAATCATCTAAATAAAATACAATAATGGGGCTTGATCTCAAACACTCTACTCTATCCTGGCGGTGATAACAATTCGATATTGGTGCCCCACCAAATCACTTAGATAAACAAAAAAAATTATAAAAATAAAAACAGAAGGTGATATGGTCGAGATAAAATCCGAGATATGGTGATGACTATCATGTTATTTCTAACACCCGAACTTTGTCCTTTTATGAATAAACCATTTAACTGGCAACATAAATTCATATATAAAAAGAGTTAAGTTTCCATCTACCTAGAATGGTTCGTGTCATCCTGAATTGTTCACAAGATTAAAGAATTTGGAGTTTCATATTTCAACTTAAAAGTTTTTCTCTTACCCCCAAACTTAAATCTAACACTGTCCTCAATGTTTTAAAGATGAATGATTAAAAACATGAAATGGGAGAATCTGTTACCAATCGAAGGAAAGAAGTTAAGGAAAGATATTACCGTGTCGCATGAGCATAGGTTACCTCCCAATAAGTGATAATTTTAAACTCTTCATCCAGACTAAGAAAGAATTATTCACCTCATAAAATCATACAACAATAGACGGAACAATTGTGGGTCATCTAAATCAAATAATGTTATCCAAAGTAGAAGGAAACTGCAGCAAGCCTAGAAAGTGAACAAACAAATTACAACCTTATGCCTATCTAGTGTCTTGTTTAAGACAACTAAATCTAGTTGAGGTTCAGGTTCAGGCTTTATAAAAGGGTTTAGATAAAATATTTTAATAGGATGGATTTCCTCATTGGCAGGATCGGAGAATCAGGTTGTAGAGTTTGAAGTAACTCAACTAATAATTTTGAAGCACATAATAATAACCTGAATAATTATGGATCCTCAAAGTTAATCAGATTGGACTTACACAGTTGACTACTATGAAAATGGTGGTCATTCTTAAGCAAATGTGTCGATTCTAATTTCCTAAAGTAATTAGGCTTAGTCTCAAAACTTAATAACTGACACATTTGAAATTCAAACGTTCCCACAGTTGGAAGAAATTTTTTTGGTGGGAAAACAAAGTCAATCTTGGTATTATCGCCTGGGGAGACCACATCAACCATAGGATGGGTCTCTAAAAACTGAAATTCTTATTGGACATCACTAGGCTTAGGAAATCAAGTTTGAAGATGATCTTGTAAAATAGTAGAGGTGCAAATTTCAAGTCCCAAGTGAGGGACCTTTTTAAGAGTCAAAGGTAAAACACAGGGAGAATAATAGTCACCCCCAAACTTAGAGTTTTCAGTGTCTCAAATAGACTAATCACAATTTCCCTAATTTTTAGATTGTTAGATTCCTGAAAAATGGTCAGTCAATTCTTCTAGGTTATAATCAGGAGGTGCATCCTCACTCATATTTAAAATATCTACGAGTCTATCTTTGTTACATAAGATTATTGTTTCTAAATCGTTTAACTCTAAAACAGTATTCTCAGGATAAACCCGTTCCTCTAAACTATTATCGGCTTCAAAACAAGAAAATACTACATCGTCTAAAACAGTGGTATCTTTAGTAAAATCCTCTTCCTTTTGAATAGGTGAATAATCGTTAAAATTATTTGGATTTGAACTAAAAATAACACTATCATCATGAAGAACAATTGGAGTGACAATTTCTTGATCACGCTGCATGTATATTTCAAGTTCTTCTTCAATATTATCCTCGTCATCATAATAATATGAGGATGTTTGAACCTCGTCTAAATAAGTAGTGTTACCAATTTTATCTTCGTTCTCTTGAATTGGTGAATCATTATCAAGGGTAGCACTATATTGGAAACTAAAATCATCTTGAGGAATATTATTCTTTGCAAGACTTTCATTCACACTTAATGCAAACCTATTTGTATTCTCAGTTAACTGTTTGAGGGATTCTTCTAGAGAAAGTGTTGGACTACTAATTGTTCCCCATATACTTAAAATGAATCTATTTCTATTCTCAGTCAACTTCTTGAGGGAATTATCTAGAGAAAAAAATGGATCATAAGGAGCACTAGATCGCAACTGCTCGTGTGATTCTTCTAGAGAAGGTGTTGGGTTATTATAGGGAGTACTAGATCGCATCTGCTTTAGAGCATCCCTCCAAGACAAAGAACTCGAATTTTGCTCATTTTTATATTCATATGACGGGTATATGTACGAATAGGATCACCTTGGTATGAGCAATAACCTCCAAAAGGTTGGTGGCGGTCCCGACTACTATCCATGCCATTTTGATAGTACGGATAATGTCTATTGTAAAAATTCAGTCTGATATTCATTGTATTGGTCTTCATGGATCCAGCGTTCCACACTTGCTTAGGCGACGAAGACAAGGAGAACACACATATATTGCTATTACAGTGTCAATATTCGATTTTTTTTTTGGGACAATACAATAATGGGGCTTGATCTCAATCACTCTACTTCATCACAAAGACGATAACAAGTCGATACTAGTGCCACACCAAATCACTTAGAGAAACACAAAATTGTAAAAATAAAAACAGAATGTGATATGGTTATGATGATTCTGAGATACAGTAATGACTATCATGTTATTTCTAACACCTAAGATTTGTCCTTTTATGAATAGACAATTTAGCTGGGCACACCAACTCCTATAGAAAAAGAGCTAAGTTTACATCTACATAGAATGGTTAGTGTAATCCTAAATTGTTCATAAGTTTCTAGACTTTGGAGTTTCATATTTCAATAAAATTTTCTCCTTTACCCCCAAACTTAAATCTAACATTGTTCTCAATGTTCTAAAGATGAATTATTAAAAGAATGAACAAGGAGAAACTGTTACCAATCGAAGGAAATGAGTTAAGGAAAGATATTACCGTGTCGCATGAGCATGGGTTACTTCCCAAGAAGTGTTAAGTTTAAAGTCTTCATCCAGACTAAGAAAGAATTAGTCACCTCATAGAATCATATATCAATAGTCGGAACAACTGCGGTCATCTGAATAAAATAATGTTATCTAAAATAGAAGGAAACTGCAGCAGGCACAGAAAATGAACAAACCGAGCACACCCTTATCTATTTTTCTGTTTAAGACAACTACATCTAGCTGTGGTTTAGGTTCAGGCTCTATGAAAGGGTCTAGATAAATCTCTTTAGGCTGAATTTCATCATAGGCAGGATCCGGAGGATCAAATTGTAGAGTCTGGAAAAACTCAAATAACAAATTTAAGGCACATAATAATAACCTGAATAATTATGGATCCTCAAAATCAATCATACTTGACTTACACAGTTGACTATTGTAAAAATGGTGGTCATTCTTAAGCAAATATGTCGATTCTAATCTCCTAAAGTAATTAGGCTTAGTCTCAAAACTTAATAAATGACACATTTCAAACTCAAACGTTCCCACATATGGAAGAAAATATTTTGGTGGGAAAACAAAGTCAATCTTGGTATTATTTCCTAGGTAAACCACATCGAATAGAGGATGGGTTTCTAACAACTGAACTTCTTTCTGGACATCAACAGGCTTAGGGAATCTAGTTTGAAAATAATCTTGAAAAAGGGTAGAGGTGCAAATGTCAAGCCCCAAGTGAGGGACTTTCACCAGGGATACTTGAAAATCACAAGAATCATCGGTACCCCCAAACTTAGGGTGGACATTACTCTCAGATGTACTAAAAACTGTTGGTGGGATTCTAGGGTTCTTAAGGTCAGAACTGCACTCAACTTCCTCTATAAAAGGAAATAAGGTAGACTTATAAACTGGTAGAAGTTCAAACTTAGCTTTCCATATATTATAAGTGTCCATCAAAGGTGCAGAATCTAACAAAGTATTTACCTCATTAATAACATTATCATCGTCAACATCAAACCGAAAGTGGTCTAGGCATTTCCCTAATAGATCTTCTAACAAAGTGTTTGGCAAAGATTTCTGAACTGAAGTACTAGTTATGTTCACTTCTTCTAAATCATAGATCTCACAAGAAGGTTGTCTACTCATACTAAATAGATTCAGTTCAATAGTCATATTACCAAAAGAAAATTAATTATTTTATTTCCAGAATTGATGACGACATTGTATGTAGCTAAAAAGGGACGACCTAAGATCACTGGTACTTGAGCCTCTGGGACCTGGAAAGGTTGGGTGTCTAGGACAACAAAATCCACTGGGGAAACTATTCTATCAACCTGAATCAAATCATCCTCTATCACATTAAAATTCTCTAAGAGTTTATCATTTTCGACAAAGACTATTTCTCCGAATCGTTAGACTCTAAATCACTAGTCTCAGGAAAAACTCGTTCCTCTAAACCATTATCGACTTCAAAACAAGAAAATTCTACGTCGTTTAAAACAGTGATATCTCTAGTCAAATCCTCTTCCTTTTGGATAGGTGAATAATCATTAAAATTATTTGGATTTGAACTAAAAATAACACTATCATATGAAGCAAAATTGGAGTAACAATTTCTTGATCACTCTGTTTGTATATTTCAAGTTCTTCGTCAATATTATCCTCGTCATCATAATAATATGACGATGTTTGAACCTCGTCTAAATAAGTGGTGTTACCAATTCTATCCTTGTCCTCTTGAATATGTGAATAATTATCAAGGGTAGCACTATGTTGGCAATTAAGATCATTTTGAGCAATATTATTATTTGCAAGACTTTCATTCACACTTAATACAAACCTATTTGTATTCTCAGTTAACTGCTTCAGGGATTCTTCTAGAGAAAGAGTTGGACTACTAATTGTTCCCCCATATATAATACGAACCTATTTGTATTCTCAGTCAATTGAGGGAATTCTCTAGAGAAACAAATGGATCATAAAGAGTACTAGATCGCAACTGCTCGTGTGATTCTTCTAGAGAAGAATTTGGGTCATCATAGGGGGTATTAGATCGCATCTGCTTTAGGGCATCCCTCCAAGACAAATAACTCGATTTTTGCTTATTTTTATGTTCATATGACGGGTGTATGTATGAATAGTAATTAAGATCACCTTGGTATGAGCAATAACCTCCAAAAGGTTGGTGGCGGTCCCGACTACTATCCATACCATGTTGATAGTACAGATAATGTCTATTGTGAAATTCAGTCGGATATTCATTGTACTGGTCCTCATAATACCAGTTCAACATTTTCTGACAAAAGCTTCCTAATATATTTACAAAAAAAAAATCTAAGAAAATAAATCCTAACATGAATGGGGTTATAAACATACACAAACAAGGCCGACTCAACCAAATCAAACCTACTAAATCTAGCAAACAAAAAGCATGATGGCTCCACTTAGATTGTTTCTAGACCAACTTCTATTCTTCCAAAAGGCAACTAGTTACAGTTTTAGCAAATCTCTTAGAACGATCCAAATTGGATTAAGTCGAATAGAAACAGGATAAGCTCTAAGGAGATTTCATAACCCTGCCTCTTTGGCAACGTTTCCTTGGGTTACAAGGCGGCTCGAATCTACTTAAAATAATCTCCCTTTAACTTAAATTTAGGCTAATAGAGTAACCAATACATTCCTTTTGAATGACTTTCCAATAAGCTCGATACCATATCGGTCTTCTTTCTAGTCAAATTTTAAGGATTAGGTTCGCGTTAGGTAACTTGTTCCTAAGGCGGGTAAGAAGGAAACAATGATGAAATGCGGGTCCTTATCTTATATGGCCAGTCCTTGCCCTTTACTAGAAAATAAATCTGTATTCCGTTCCTCAACATATATGCATAAAAAGAAATACAGTATACCCACTTGCAGGGGATTCATGGGTTGATCGAGTCTTACCTCCCGTACCCGACGGGGGATGAATCGGTTGTAGTCGACTCGGGCCACCGACTCCTGTGTCAGTGTACGAACCCGAGGGGAAGAGAAAATATCGTAATTGTTATCCTTCCATATGCAGTTTATATTTAATTACCTTTCTGCGGAGTTTAAAAATAAAAATAATGTCCAAAATTGTCCCAATTAAAGTCCAAAGATAAAAAAATTACAAAAATAAAAGATTTCCTAATACAATTTTCTAAAAAGAAAAATAAATAAAACCCTAAAAATTAAATAAAATTAAAATAAAATAAAATAAATAAATTTTTCTTCTTTTTCCGTTCTTTTCGATTTATCTTTGACTCCAAGTCTTTAATCAATCAATATAATCTTTGGATCCAATTTCTTTTTGATCCAAAACCTGTAATACAAAGAAAAATACCCAAAAACGTAATATAGAACAAATAAAAATAAAAATCTAACTAAACTAACTAACCTAAAAAAAACTAAAAACAAATCTAAAACAAGTCCGCGCCGGCGTCACCAAAATTGATGTAGATTATAGATGATGGTAAGACTGGGTTTCAAACTCTCGAACTTGTGAAATTGATTTTAGATTTAAAAACTGATTTTAAACTAGAAAATACACAAAATATGAAAGTAATATTCACAAATACTGAGGTTATGGATTTTACCATTAACCAATTAAAGTGATCCAATCTAATCAATATTCATGCAATACTTCACGTTTAAAGTGATTCCAATATGTTGCGAAAGTAGATTTTCAAAGTAACAATTATAAATCGAAAGTATAGAACATCGAAAACCATAGGATAAGCGTGCTCTATCAAAAGAAATCACAACTGCTTAATAAGAATCTTTAAATCAATTTTTAATCAAAGTAAATAATCATAAAAGAAATTGTAAAAATCAACTAAAATAGAAATATATCACTTTTTTTTTGGAACAACGGCTTTCTCCGTCGCCTCAGCAAAGGGGTTTAACTCCTCATATTAATCAATTGCTCAAAATAATGATTCATGGCTCAAAGTGTTTACAGATGATGAAAAAGAGTGAAAATAATAAAAACAGGAAATTCACAACGTTTGTTAGGTGTTGCGAACTCACTGTTACAGAGGGAAAAGTGTTTCACCAAAGATAAACGTTGCAAATTAAAGATAAACGTTGCTTAGTTTAAAGATTTAGCAACGGTTTCTTCAACCTTTTCTTCACGGTTTCTTCATCTTCTTCATCACGAGCAAATTTTTTATGGATTTTGATTTCTTCGAATCTGGCCTCTGCCAGCCCCCCTCCAATTTTCTCCACGACTCTCTATTTATAATGCAGCAATAAAACAACTCCAAATCTCGTCAAAATCTCAAATTAACTAAATCAGATCTTTGCTTTTATTGAGAAAATATGCTCGACAATATTTCTTCTTCTTTTTATCGATCTCGAGTCTGTTTTTAGAACAACATTGTTGTTGTTTCCATTTTTCTAGCCTTGCGAATATTACCTCTTTCTATTACAAAGAATCGGGAAAGATAATTTTTCCTCTTTAGTTTTTTGTATCAATATGATCTTTTAATTTACCAAATATTACGAGAAATAATTTTGTAGATTTGACGTGTTTAATATGTGTAAAACTTCTTCTTTTTATAAGGCAAGATAATATCTTATCTTTAAAGCCTAAAAAATCTCTTCAAAACGCGTTGAACAAATCTTCACAGATCGAGTGTACAAAATTTCCACCAATTTTCTCATTCAAACAAGCATGGGTTCCTTTATCAATTTGTATGGGTGCATTTAGTAATTTCCACGGGTGCCTTTAACACATTTTTTGAGCCAATTTTTTCAAAAATGTATATTTTCCAAAACCACATACACACACATAAAATAACACAATTAGTATAATAATGAGCATTAACAAAATATAGAATTGAGATAAAATACACACAAATGCGTCTATCAACCGTATAACACAATCCACTTTAGGCTTAGTTGTAGCATCCTTTGGGCTTACCCACTTTGATACTCTTCAAATGTTTCATATATCATGACAATAATGTTACGACTTGTTCTACACAATTGTTGAATCCTCTGAAACCAAGGAAATGTCTTTACCATCATCAATCTGATTAGGCAACCAATTATCTGTTTCGTACTTCTGCATGACTAGAAAAAGATCGCTGGTATTACGAAAAAAGAGGTTCACCAACACGAAAGTAAATGTACCACTAGTACTGAAAATAATAACATTGGCGTTTTAGTACATAACCATTTTAAAAATTAAAATAAATATGAATAAATGATTGAAATGAATTGTGGTTTTTACCTCAAACACTTGCCAAAAACCATTTCGGCTTGGTTTGGAGCCTAAGCATAAAGTAAGGCTTATGTACAGTTCGACTCCAATTGCAGACCCCAGTCATATGTTGGTGCTCGCTCTAAATCTTCTAACGGTTCGAGAAAAATAATAATATCACTGAGCTAGCATTTGGAAATAGACACTGGCCTAGTACGCATGACACAACACTCGCTCGATCTTATCAAAATATTCAGGGGACAAATATTCTTTGTTCGATATCATTTTTTCTTCCATTTTCTCAAAATAACGCTTTAAAAAATTCTTCAATCCAAACATCTTTAACCCACAAGCTTTATTATTTTATACCCTGGGATTTATTTTTCATCAGCATAATATAATTGTACTCACTCTTTCCATCTTCCTTGTGACTCCCACTTTAATTGGTCAAACAAAACCAAATATCCCTCACACGAAATTCACAGAAACATGTACATATCTAACAATGTAACTCCTATAAACAACATGTTCATAATTAAAATTTTGCATAATCTAGAGTTTGCATATCTCATATTTCACATATACCTAATTGAATCTAAATAAAAGTAAAAAAGTAAATCCAAAAATTGAATTAGATTAGAAACAAACTTACCGCATTCGACATCCTTGAAAAAGAACGTATTTGTAGTCTTCCACCAACATTCTAATATAACTTGAACAATTTAAGTCTTATGTTTTTAGGTTTTATAAAGTAAAAACGTCACCAAGGATATCTTCAGACTTTTTTTTTAACAACAGGGGGAGGAACTCATACACATCTGGGAACTCAGACCACCCACCACTTAGTTTGGTTGAATTAACTCGCTTTTGATGGCTTGATATATGCACAAGGAGTACACAAACTAACTTGTTGTCTAGGAATTTCAATATCCTGTCCTTTATTCTGAGTCCAGTTTACTCTATTCATTGAAGTGTTGCTTGATGCTTTGTCCAATTTTTAAAGAAATAAAAAAACATGTGCATATTTATAGGTGATAGAGATCCGACCGTTGGAGATAAAATCTTTACCGAATGACAGGGTATCTATCGCTAGTGATTAAAACTTTGTCATTACGATAGAGACTCTGTCTTTGGATGTTTTTCCCGTAGTGGCTTGATGAGTTTATCAGGCCACTTGACATGACAAGTCAAAATTTTTTTTTACCAATAGGAACCAACCTAACATATAACAAATTTTTTGGCATTTCTGTAATAATGATAAAAAAAACCATGGCGTTTCTAAAATCTCTCTCTATAAATGATAGTCCTTGGTTTACGATCCCCTGTTCTATTCAGTCCCGATTCATTAGGAATAAGAGAGAGAAAAAGAAGGAAAGAAACAGAAAATGGCGTTTTTCTGACATCTCTTTCTCTATCAAAAATTCCTCACGAATCATCTAACCCTAGTTCATTCTCTGAGAGAAATAGTCTGTTTTGAAGCGACTGTACGAGATCATTTCTCTCGCACTTTGAGGATTTTTCGACTATTTTTCTGATTTTCTTTCTGGATTTTCTTCTGAGTTCAGTATGAATTCTCCTGGAACCCGTGGTAATGTGGTTGATATTGAAGATATAGAAACAAGACCTAAAGTAGTAGTAAGAAGAGTAAGTAGTAGAGTTGTACATAAAGTAAAGAAAACGGGTTTTTACGATGGTTCTGATATTGATAATGAGATTTCACCAGTTAAGAAACGAAAGAGAAGTAAAATGGTAGCTAAGAAAACTAGTATGGCTGGAAATTCACTAGGAATGAAGTTTAATATGTGTAGAAAAGGAGGAGGAGAAGATAACGAAAATGAAATTTCTCCATCTTCTACTTCTGCGTGTGATTTAGGGGTTCAGCCTGATGATTTTGGTGGTCCGGAGTTTAAACTTGATTTGAATGGGAAGGATGATAAGGAAAAAGTTAAAGAAACTTTGAGGCTTTTCAATGCTTATTATCTTCGCATTGCTCAGGTAATATGGTCCAGATTTTTCTGAATTTTCAGATTTTTTTTTAGTTGTTGTAATTTTTGTGTGTTTTGTGACCGTCGTAAACCCTAACTTTTGTTTACTTTGTTTTGTGCGAGTGAATAGTTAGAAGAGACTCGGTGCGGTAGAGAACATAAAAGTGTTAAAAGTGGTTCAAAAGATGCTCCAAAGAAAGGGCCTGAATCTAAGTCTAAGGTATATGTTTTGTTCATTTTTAGTCTCTTTTAAGTTGAATGATATGTCTTAGTTTCGTATTTTTGCTTTAGTAACATGAATTATTGTTTGACTGATATGCTTATTACAGTTAAATTCATTTCGTTAGGCTAATTTCGCTTGATTTTGTCTAAGAAATACTTGGTGTGCGCTTGCACTTTAAATAGCGTTGCACAGATGAAGAGGTGGAGGTATTATACATGGACACAGTTGTCGAAGTGATAGCCCTAAGAACCCACTGTACTCAAAATTCTGACCAAAATCTAATTATCAAACCCAGTGAATTCTCCCACAGCTGCCTGGTTTAAGTTTAATCATGATGTTGCTTGGAATAATACTAATCATAATTTTCAAAAATAAGATACTACTAATCATGGGGGAATGGTTCTTTTGCTTTAGCTAGTTCAGAAAGATGATATTTTCTGCTGCCTGATTTCTTAAGCATCTTCACCTGTTTTTCAGAATGGGAAAGGGTGCGTAAAGGGAGGGAAGTCTGGGACTGCGATGCGACCAGACCTCAAGACAATAACAAAGGCAAGTTGCTATAGGACTTCTTTATAATGTTCAACAGCCTGTTTTCACAAATAAGGCTAAGCTTATCTTGCATCACATGTCTGATATTCAGAAGCATGTAATTTCAGGTGTTAGTGTTATGTCCTGTTTTTTAATGTGCCGGGTAGTCTCCAAACCAATAAGAGTATGCAACAGTATATTTGTTTCGCTCTAACCTTAACTTTTTTTTTTTTTTACAGATGATGCAGACCAAGACCACTTTGTTCCCAGAAAAGCAATTTGGAGCTCTTCCAGGTTGGTTGCTTGGTTGAACTGGTTCTGGCGCATGTGTTGTCATGGGCACTGATTCAAGCTTTACTTGATCACACAAGGATTTTTGCCTTTGAGTGCTAATTGGATATGCTGATCTGTTCATATTGTTTAGGTGTTGAAGTTGGGCAGCAGTTCTTGGCGCGGTGTGAGATGGTTGCACTTGGTTTGCATGGTCACTGGATTAATGGAATTGACTACATGTCAACGTCCTATGCAGACAAGGTGATGCATGTTAAAATTTGCCATCCTTTTATTTTATTTGTGCTGAATGTAGTGGTTTGGTGGTGGTTACATCATACATGTCTCAGTTATGATCCTTCTGTGGTTTTACTTTTGTCTCATGTCTTTTGTTCCCTCTTTTGTTAAAAAAACACAAACATAACTTTCTTTTTTCTGTCTCCAGGAAAAGTACAAAGGCTACACTTTTCCAATTGCAGTATCGATTGTTATATCAGGGCAGTATGAAGATGATGTGGATAATGCCGACGATGTAGTTTATACTGGTCAAGGTGGAAATGATCTTAAGGGTAGTGGGCAACAATCTGGGAACCAAAAGTTGCTTCGTGGTAACTTGGCGCTCAAGGTGCATTGCTTAATGTTTTTTGCTAATGTGTTAAATAGTCTCCTATGTGGTTCTCATATTATGTAGACCACCATTCTCTACATGTATAGTTTCTTATCAGATTTCCTTGGTTTGTTATTATAATTGAATTTATCTTGTTGTTTGTCAGCACAATGTCGACAACCATGTCCCTGTGAGAGTAATCCGTGGACATAAATCAAAACATAGTCTATGCGGAAAGGTTTACACGTATGATGGCTTGTACGAGGTCGGTATAAATAGTAACATGTGAGAACTATCTACGCTGTTGATTTTACATATGTACTTGGTCTCCATTGATGAAGGTGACTCTGGAGTAACAAAGTTTCATTAGCTGCTTCACTTCTTCTTCCCTTTAGTTCAATTATTGTTGCTTTTTCCAAGGGTTGCTTATGCAATGTTGTAATCCTTGATTTGTGTGTTGTTTGTATGTCTGCAGGTAGTTAATTACTGGGCTGAGAAAGGTATTTCTGGATTCACTGTTTATAAGTTCCGCTTGAAACGGCTTGAAGGACAGCCTCCACTGACAACCAAACAGGTCTGATGTTTGACTAGTATTATATAAGTTTGATGAACTTTTATTCAAGTCTTTTTCTGATTCTAGGATATATTGCTTTTGATTTTCTCATGTATTTGTTAGTTATTTCATGGGTTTAGACATATTAGCTCCACCGACGGAAAACACCTTTTTTATTTTCTTTGAATTTTACTTTGTTACATACTAGAAATGGGGTCAGGTGAGGAACAACTCATTGACCCACATATTATAACTAATCAACAACAACAACAACCAAGCCTTAAGTCCCAAACAAGTTGCGGTAGGCTAGAGATTAAACCCATGCTGAAGTCACAAAATCTAGAAACATAGAAAAAGAAAAACAGTAATAGTAATGCTACAGATAATGCTAGTAAATCCAGACACTTAACTATACTAATAGGCCCTATGGGCCAAAGTTCTAGGCTCTACGTCCTTGATCCCTGGGTTCTGGTACGTGGATCGCTAACTTTTATGCATTTCTGTCCAAAGCCAGCTCTTTGGATACATTCCATTCCTATAAGTCTCTTATCAGTTATCACTAACTCATCAATCCATTTCTAGTTTTCTGAAATCTATCTTATGTTGACAGGTCACATATTCTAGAGGACATGTTCCCAATTGTATTTCCGAATTACGTGGGTATGAAATTGGAAGGCCAATTTTTCTCTCTTTCTTTCACGAAGCATTGTATTATGGTAGGTACCTGATTTAAACATCTTGCTGTTGAAGGTTGGTTTGTGATGACATAAGTGGTAAAGAGGAAGCTATTCCAATTCCAGCCACCAATCTAGTTGATGATCCTCCGGTTCCACCTACAGGCAAGTTCAACATCTGTTATATTTTAATCCTTCATCGTGTTTATCTTTAAGGGAAGTTGGTTTCTGCATAAATGGATAATCACTGTGGACATCAGTTGGTGTTGTTTCAAATTCAGGATTTAGATATTGCAAATCTACTGTACTTGCTGAAAACGTGAAGCTTCCTACAAGAGCCTCTGGGTGCGGATGCGAAGGGGCTTGCACAGATCCTAGTATTTGTGATTGCGCAAAGCTCAATGGTGCTGATTTTCCATATATTCGCAGGGATGGTGGCAGGTATGATGCCATATTCACTCTCACTATACTATATGGATTTTCTTTGTGGTGCTTATTATCATTTTTTCATCCTAAATTTATTTTCTAAGATTAATCTTACCTTCAAAAATAGACTCGTGATAGCCAAGTCTGTTGTCTATGAATGTGGACCGAAGTGTGGCTGTGGCGATGGCTGCGTAAATAAAACTTCCCAAAATGGGTTGAAGTACCGATTTGAGGTTCTATATCTGAATCCATACATTTTGATGTTAATAACATTTATGTTATGAGGAATTAATTTTAATTTCTTATTTTGTCTCTTTATAGGTATTCCGAACGCCAAAAAAAGGATGGGCCGTAAGATCTTGGGATTTTATCCCATCTGGTTCCCCTGTATGTGAATACACGGGCATACTGATGCGAACTGAGGATATAAATAATGTTACTGAGAATAATTATATTTTCGATATTGACTGTTTGCAGACCATGATTGGTCTTGATGGAAGAGAGGTATCATATTAAATCAAAGCAACATTCTTTAACCGTTTCATTTTTTTGTCGTTGCTTACTTGGAAGGCAAGTATTGAACTCTGCGTAACTATTCACTTCTGCAACTAATCATTATATTTCTGGTCTGGAATTTTCTCTTCTATCTCTGATAGCGACGCTTAGGAGATGCTGCTACACATTCACATCCTCATGTCGAAATTGATGAGAAGAAGTTAGAAAGTGTGCCCGAGTTCTGTATAGATGCAGGCCAAGTTGGTAATGTCGCAAGGTTCATTAATCACAGTTGTGATCCCAACCTCTTTGTCCAGTGCGTGTTGAGCTCCCATCAGAATGTTAAACTTGCTCAAGTCATGCTATTTGCTGCAGAAAACATACCTCCACTGCAGGTTACCCTGGGCCCATTCCCACCCTATTTTTTTAATCTTTCGAAATTGATTACCACTTCTGGTCTATAGTGTTTTGTGTATAACGTTGCTGTGAGTTAGGTAAAATGAGTTCAGCAACTTTAGAGAAGCAGTCTATTGCCAAAGTTAATGCACTTTCATTCATTTTCTCATATTGAATCTCGCCCAAACTCGCTGATTATCATCATATGTATGTGGATTGATTATGTTCGTTAACTTAGATTCTTGCTGTTTAGGTGCGTCCTTTGTTTAGTTCTACCAGTTTCAATAAGACAAAAAACCCTTGTGGGTCAAGGTCATAGGCATTTCTTTGTCCCACTGGTAATTGTGGAAACATAGGGAGATCAGAAGTTATGGTGCCTGCATCTGTTGTCATATCTACTTGTATCTTTTGATAATCTCGGAGATCTATATATTAACAACCAAGTCTCTGTGATAAATGTTGTCATAGGTGTCTAATAATGACTTTCTGAAATTTCTTCCATGGGTAACTGATGAGTGGTTGTGTTGCAAACAGGAGCTCGCGTATGACTACGGGTACCCAATAGGTAGCGTATTGGATGCAGAAGGCAACGTTAGAGAAATGGCATGCCACTGTGGTGCTGATAAATGTAGGAAGCGTCTATTTTAGTAGCTGAACCCCAAGTATTTCTCTCTTCCATACTGACAGTACTTCCTCGGACAGTTTTCACCTGTATATGCTCATTTAATAATTTCTTTCTGACATAGAAAGGGGTAGTAACCCATGTGTTTTTTTCTGATTTTGAAGGGAGGTAAGGGGTTATAGGGCCAATTTTTCTTTGTAGATCAGTTACTGCGCATATCACTAATGGAACTCAGCTGACTTTCAAGTTTTGTTGACAAAAGATGTCATTACCCCAGCAGGTTATGTTTTTCTGAAAGTCAGTAGGTTATGTCAGGTCTTTGAATTAATATAATCCTTTTTTGGACGGGATGACTTCCGTATATACATGTCAATGTTAAATCTACTTCTATTACTCTTTATTCTATGCATCTTCTGCACATATACGAAGACATGAATCCCTGCATAAACACCTCAATCCATGTTAATGGCTTTGGTTCAGGTCCTCACTACATTTTCCATATTCTGCTAGGAAATTGTAAGACGAACATTGCCAGTATTTTTGAAATGTATAAACAAATTTATTTATCAAACACTGCACAGATTACACAGGATTAGTCAGAACTTGTCGGTAAGAGGATACAATGGTACCCAAAACCATATCTCCATGTCACTAAAAACTGAAGCCTGAGAACTTCTGGTTGTTGTAAGCTAATGCATAACTAGCTTTGAGTTGCGTCTCTACAAGCCTGTTGCACTACTACTGCTCCTGCAATCCTCTGCATGAGGGGTTGATTTTATGTTATGATACCGAGGAGGCGATGATACCAAGGTGGCGGTTTCCTGTGTAAACAGATCGCAGGTGAAAGAGAATAAATTTAGATAGTACAAAATACCATCGATGTTGTGGGCTAGTCGAACAGACAGTAGCACGGCCAAGGCGAGCCATGGAGGACATTTTGAAAATTTTGAAGAGTGATTAAAATATATCGATGCTTAATGAAAGTATGAAGGTTTTTCAACTGAAGAGAACCGGAACCATCGGTCGAAATATCTTTGAAAATTTCTAAATTAGAACACCGTAACACAACGGTGGAATTGATAACCAAAAAGAGCTCATCCCTAGTTTTAGTCTTCCCTCGGAAACCAATTCTTTTTTCGTCCTCTCCAATCGCAACACACAAATGAAAGGCAAAACATTCCAGATTTCCTTATTCTTGTCCTTTAGCTTATTCAGATGCCAAGCCATACAATTCTACTGTGTAGTATTAGCCAAGGCGCGCTTGACCTTAAAAGCCCTTATAAAATAGTTCCAAATCGACCAAACGAAGGGGCCATGAAAGAATACATGCCTGACCGTTTCTTGAGTCATACTACAGTCTACAAAACTTACAGACGGTGTCCTGCACATTAAACCCCCCTGGACTGTAGCACATGCATCGTTGGAATTGAATTTTAGTTCGCTGCCCGCAACAAGAAAGAAACTTTTGGTTGTATGTCATTGGCCAAAAGGGATTAGCGTCCAGATCTTGATGTGGTGATGACTGCGCAGCAAGCAGGCGATTATAACAGTCTTTGAGCTTGAAGTCCAACGCTTCACCCGTGTAAAAGAAGCTAACAGTGTCAGATTCTTCAGTTGAAATAAACTAAGATCCCAACTGAGCCTTTCTACTTCACTTCCGAACTTGTTCAACTGTCCACCACTTGTTTTTCGTTTTCCTATAAAGCATAGGATACACAGCTTTAAAGATCAAACCATGGCGCCAGTTATCATGCCACAACATAAACGAGTTACCTCTATACAAAAGAAAACCCAACTGCTAAGATTATTATTAGAGAGTAAATGCAGTATGGTTGGGAAGGTAAAGGCAGTTAAGGAGAGAGTCCCTTCTTTGGTTTTAACTCCAAAAATCAGAGTTAGTCAATTTCAGATACTCAAAGCAATTCATTTATCATGTTCGACATAAAACAGATGGAATAAAGCAACTGTAGACTTTGATTGGATCATCATCATCATTATGGTTCCACTGTGGTATACTGGTGTTCTCTGCTTACACACCATTGATATAGAGTTTGAATTTTCTTCCCAACTGCTTCTTAAACAGATTTTTTTTTTTGGGTGTTCTTGAAAGTTGAGAAAAATGAATCAAATTATGTGATGCATTAAATCATCAACATTTATCTTGAATGGAGTTATTAGGCTATCCTGGGTCCAGAGAGTGCGCCTGTCCCTGATGGCTTCTCAGGTATGTTCTGTAGGCAATGCTGGGATATTATTTGTGATGATCTTGTTAAAGCTATTACTAACTGTTGGGAGATGTGCAACATTCCAAATGGGGTCAATTCTAGTTTCTTAGTCTTATACCTAAGACAAGTGGTGCTGAGCGCATCAAAGACTATCGCCCAATAAGTCTTGCAATTTTTTTTCTTCAAAATTTCAACAACATACTAGCTTCTAGACTTGGTGCAGTTTTAGGGAAATTGGTTTTTGAAGAGCAAGTGGCTTTCATGAAGGGTAGGGATATCCATGAGAACATCAGTCTTGCTTCTGAGATGATAAATGAGCTCCAAGTGAAAAGGAAGTTTGGTAATGTGGGCTTAAAGCTTGACATTTCCCAGGCTTTTGACACGGTGAGTTGGCAATTCGTAGGTGAGGTTTTCCGAATTATGGCTTTTCTAAAATTTGGTGTGGTTGGATTTTTAACATCTTGCAATCTGCAAGATTTTCTATCCTTGTTAATGGTTCTCCTAAGGGTTTTTTTAGCATCACCAGATGTCTCCGTCAAGTGATCTTTTATCTCTTATTTTCGTTATAATTGAAGATATTTTAAGCAGAAATATTTCTAATCTTTTTGTTGATAAGAAGATGGATAACATGGTAACAAGGAATGGTGCGACTCCTACTCACGTCTTTTTTTGTGGATGATGTGCTAATTTTCTGTAAAGGAAATTAGAAGAGTTTGAGTAATCTTATGAATTTGTTAGGCATGTACCAACGTGCCTCTGGAAATCGGTTAGTAGAGAAAAGAGTAAATTCTACCATGGAGGCGGTTCTTACTCTAAGGGAAGAGAAATCTTTGCTTATCTTGGAATATGAAGAGCTACTTTTCCAGATCGTTATTTAGGAGTTCAACTGAAACCGAGTGCAGTTCACTATGCTCACGTCAGGACAGTGGTAGAGAAGATTATGGACAAGCTTGCTGGTTGGAAAGGAAAGATGTTGTGGTTCCAGGCAAGGCTACTCTTAGTAAGATCGATTATTGCTAGCTTTACGATCCATAGGATGACTGTCTATATATGGCCTCTAAGGATTACTGTGCAGTGTGAAAAACCTATCATGAATTTTATTTGGTCTGGTGATGCTTTGGTGGGTAGACGAAGTGTGGTAGCCTTTGATAAGATATGCAGTCCAAGATGCGAAGGTGGATTTGGTATCCGAAGACTCAAAGAGTGGTGAACAAAGCTACAATGATGAAGCTTTGGTGGAGCATAAAACACTCGGATAAAATATGTGCTCGTTATTTACGTGCTAAATTTTTAAAAATGTGGTATGTTGGTTCTGCTACAATAAAATACTGAAAACAAATGATGTTAACGTTAAATAAAACTTCTGAAATCTAAACACTGATTTGAGGGAAGAGTCACTTGATCATCAAACTGTCTTTAACATAATAGTTCACCGGTACGCCTCAAAAATGAGTGATGCTAAACAACCAACAGTGAAGTTGTGTCCAGGATAAAACTGCCCGATACAAGTATTGTATAGCACTACAATACTTGCCCACTCAAACGAACTCAACATCAAGAAGAAGGAAAGAAATAAACAAGCAAATGCGCAAGCAAAGCAAGAAGAGGGAAAAAGAGCCAGGGATAGTAGCCTGCTCTGGGATGGTTGGAATCAAGAATTCGATTTGCTTTTATAGGAAGAAACCAGAGAGAAATCCGTCCAAAATGTCGACATAATTTATAATAATGTTGTAAAGAAAAACGGCCAGAAAATATCGACATTGTGTTGTAGAAGAAAATTTTTTTGGTAAGAGAATTATTTTCTGATGGGTCAGACGCCCCCACAATAAAGACAAATTTAATTTGATTTTAAAATTCGTTAAGGAATAATTCAAAAGTATTTTTTCCAAAAAGATAAGTCTTGGTTGACCCACACCCACACCCACACCCACACCCACACCCGAGCCCGGCCCGTCTGACTGGACGGACGACGATGGCGTGCGTGCTTCGGTGTGAAGCACCACGCGTGTGTGAAATGTTTGGTTGCACCAACTATCCCATTGTCTAAGTCCTCTCTCCCACACAAAAGTGTGTTGACCTAAAGGGCACTCTTAGATGCAATTTTCGTAGTAATATGGAGAGGCAACATCTTTAGTTTCTCATATGTGGGACTAAAGGTTTCATTCACAATTAGTGAAAATGAGCTAGTGTCCTTAGTGACCCTTAGGTCCTAAGATCCATTCCTACCAAGACCAAAAACAAAACATTAAAAATCTTTTTCTCCAACAATCCCCCATATGAATGAAAAACCGATAAAAAATCAGAAATCAGAAAACGACAAATACTACTATAGGAAAGAGGTGTCCATAAGGTCTTGAACCTTTGCTTAGTGAGAAATTACCGGAACTACTTGATAGACAGTGAACGTGATGTCTTGAACTGCCATCGTTTGGTGTAATTCATCAATAACTTCCACGCGTGATATCTCTCCAGGTGCTGTGAAGTTCGTGGTTGTGTCAATTTTGTCCCTGAACGTATCTCGTTTCTCAGAATGCTCTAGAGAATCAGCTTTATTCTCATAGGAAGCATCCCACTTCCACATTCAGATAGATGAGTTCCATCAAGAGTGTTTACCGCTACACCCCACTTCAATCTTAAATTGAAACTATAAAACTCATTAAGACTTAATAAAAAGTTATCCTTCACATGCAGTCACACTATCACGTCTACACCATAGGTAAGGGACAGAGAATGAAATTTTATGATAGTGTTTCCTTTAACCCACCACAAATTAGTTGTCTCATTCAAAACCTTGATCTTGGGATCTCTAGTCAGCAAGGTTGAATATCCTTCATGGCAAGTTTATTTAATTGATCTTAAGCCCCATCCCCCTCGATGCATTACTAACTATCTCCTTGAACAAACCTTTCGTCAAGGGTACGCGATATTCTCCTCAGACCTCACAATGTCAACAGAAATAACGCCAGTTGAGATTAGTTGTTTCAGGGAATTATGTCTTCTACGAATGTGTCTAGACTTCCCATTATAGTTGTTGTTATTAGCATGAGCTATTGTAGCTTGACTATCACAATATATAGATATAGCTGGAACATACCTATGGCAGAGATGAATGTCTTCTAAAAATCATCTTATCCAATCGACTTCCTCTCCTTCTTTATCTAACACAATAATTTCTGATTCCATAGTGGATCGAGCTATACATGTCTGTTTGGAACTCTTCCAAGATACAGACCCACCTGTTAGAGTGAAAACATATCCAATCGTATACTTAGACTCCTCTAAGTCTGATATCCAGTTTGCATCATAAAATCCTTCAAGGACGGCAGGGTACCTCTCATAATTCAAACAAAATGTCAAAGTGTACTTCAAGTACCTCAGCATGCTAATAAGTGCATCCCAATGCTCCTGCCCCGGATTAAAGGTATACCTACTCAACCTACTCACAACATAAGCAATGTATGGTCTCTTACAGTTCATCAAATACATCAGACTTCCTATAACACGTGAGTATTCAAGTTTTGAAACTCCATTCCATTATTCTTTTTGAGTCTACAACAAGGATCATACGGAGTACAAGCAGGTTTACAATCAAACTGATTATATTTTTTAAACAGAGATTAAACATAATGAGATTGACTAAGACTATATCTATTAAAATTTCTTCTAATCTTCATCCCTAAGATCACATCAGCGGGGCCTAAGTCTTTCATGTCAAAGTTCTCATTTAACATGTTCTTAGTGGAATTAATTACATCCATGTTTGTACCAAGTATAAGTATATCATCAACATACAAGCATACAATCACACATACATCATTCACAAGTTTAGTATAAACACACTTGTCAGATTCATTGATTTTAAAAACCACTAGAAATCATTACATGATCAAATTTTTCATGACACTGTAGGTGCTTGTTTCAAACCATACAAAGATTTTTTCAGTTTACAAACTTTGTTTTCATAACCTTTTACTACAAAGCCCTCAGGTTGGTCCATGTAAATTTCTTCATCTAATTCACCGTTTAGAAAAACCTGTCTTTACATCCATTTGATGTATCTCTAAGTTATGAATGGCAGCAATATCAATTAACATCCTAATGGAAGTAATTCTCGTAATAGGTGAATAAGTATCAAAGAAATCTACACTTTCTTTCTGTTTATAGCCTTTAGCTACTAACCTAGATTTGTATTTTTCCACAGTCCCATCTACCTTATGTTTCCTTTTGAAGATCCATTTACAACCTATGGGTTTACACTCCAAAGGTAAGTCTACAATCTCCCACGTACCGTTCTATATGATGGAATCCATTTCACTAATGGTAGATTCTTTCCACCATGAAGCTTCAGAAGAATTCATGGCTTCTCTATAAGTCTGTGGACCAGTCTTTTCTAAGCATGTTATGAAGTCTGGCCCAAAAGATTTTTTCAGTTCTAAGCCTTTTACCTCTTCGAGGCTCAAATTCAACTTCATCTTCCTCTAAAGATAATTTTTGAATGGTCGAAGGGACATTTAGGGGATCAACACATATCATGCGAGAATCAGATTTCAATGGAATTTTTTTTTTCAAAGAACACAACATCCCTAGATTCCATAATAATATTCACACCAATTTAAGAAATTTCAGAACTTACAACCATAAATCTATATGCAGTAGTATTCTCAGGATACCTTATGAAGACACAGTTAACAGTTTTGGGTCCTATCTTTATTCTTTTAGGAGGAGGAATGGAAACCTTATCCAAACACCCCCATACTTTGAAGTATGCATAAGAAGGTTGTCTACCTTTCCATAATTCATATGGAGTTTTATTTGATCCTTTAAAGGGTACTTTGTTCAGGATATAGCAAGCTGAGAGGAAGGACTCCCCCCATAAGTTTGTCGGTAATCCTGAACTAATCAACATGACATTCATCATCTCCTTTAAGGGTTCAGTTCTTCCGTTCAGCCACACCATTAGATTATGGTGAATATGGAGCAGTGGTCTCATGAGTAATGCCATATTGTGAGCAAAATTCTCTTATAGGAATTTCATACTCACCACCATGGTCAGACCTTACTCTTTTAATGGTAACATCTAATTGGTTTTCAACTTCAAGTTTATACATCTTAAAGGCTTCTAAGGCATCATCCTTACCCCTAAGCAAATGTACCTGACAGTACCTGGTACAGTCATCTATGAAAGTTATAAACCTTTTTTTACCACCTCTAGTTTGAGTTGATTTCATGTCAACTAGGTATGAATGAATTAATTCTAAGGGTTTACAATTTCTCTAAACATTTTTTCTAAAAGGTTTTTTAGCATATTTTGATTCTACACATACTTCACATTTATGTTCATTATCCAAACTAAATTTGGGTATCAGCCTACGCTAGCCAGTTTATGCATTGACTCATAAATTACATGTCCAAGTTTACCATGCCACACATTTAATGACACACAAATATAAGCAGAAGAATAAATTTTATTTCATCAGAGGTTACATTAAGTTTATAGAAATCCTCAGTCTTATAACCCTTACCCACATAATCCTTACCCTTAGTGACAACAACTTTGTCAGATTCAATTATAATTTTAAAACCCTTATTATCTAAATCACCATAAGAAACAAGATTTTTGCAGATGTCCGGAACATGAAGAACTTCATTTAATGTAAGATTCTTGCCAGAAGTGAGCTTTAGCCCAACTTTGCCTTTTCCTACAACTTGTGATGCAGATGAGTTACCCATGTAGAGTTTCTACCCTTCCCTTACCTTCTGAAAGGAGGTGAACATATCTTTGTTTCCACAGACATGTTTGGTAGCACCAGAGCCTACCCACCAGTCTCTCACATTGTTTACCAAATTAACTTCAGACACCGTAGCAGAAAGCTAGTTCTTGTTGTTTTCAGCAAAATTAACATTGGTTTTCTTGTTATTAAAGTCTTTACGTTTTCTACAATGAATTTCCATATGGCCAGGAATTCCACAAACATAATAAGCACCCTTAATTTTACCAATGCCAGATTTGGGTTTCTGAAACATACCTTTCTTGTGAGGACTAGGCTTAGGGTTGTGTTTTGCTGCTCTCACCCTTTTTAGTATTGGAAGACTTGTGTTCAATTACATGAACCTTTTTGGACATGTCCCTTGCAGAAAATACGTTTTTGTCTTTGGAGCACAATAACTCTTCCACTTGAATATTCTTACCTAAATCAACCATACTGACTTCACCAGTTGCATGTCTCAATCTACGTTTGTATTCGAACCAGGAAGACGGTATTTTCTCAATCACAACAGACACTTGAAAAATTTCATCTATCACCATGCCTTCAGCAAGAATTTTATTGATAATACGCTGAAGTTCAAGGAATTGATCAACCACAGATTTGTCATTCGACATTTTATATTCCAAGAACCTAGTTACCAAGAATTTCTTACTTCCAGCAGTTTCAGCTTGGTATTTTGCCTCTAAAGCAGCCCATAAATCAAAAGCAGAAAAATTCTCCTTTGCATTTTAAAATCATACAGTGCATCCTCTAAACAATTCAAAATATGATTTTTAGCCATATAGTTCTGCCTAACCCAACTGTCCAATTCCCTTTCATTTCCAGCATCATTCAAACTCTCATCAAAAGTTTTGAGAACAAGAACATCTAGCATATGAAAACTCAGGTAAAACAACATCTTTGATTGCCATCTTTTGAAATCCTTCCCACTGAATTTTCTGGTCTGTCAACATCATTGTTTCCCATTGTTACAAAAGAAAATATTGTATTAAGATTATTGCATCTGCAACAGTAAAATACTGAAAACAAATGATGTTAACGTTAAATAAAACTTCTGAAATTTAAACACTGATTTGAGTGAAGAGTCACTTGATCATCAAAACGATAGTTCACCGGTACACCTCAAAAATGAGTGATGATAAATAACCAACAATGAAGTTGTGTCCAGGATAAAACTGCCCGATACAAGTATTGTATAGCACTACAATACTTGCTCACTCAAACGAACTCAACAACAAGATGAAGGAAAGAAATAAACAAGCAAATGCGCAAGCAAAGCAAGAAAAGGGGAAAAGAGCCAGAGATAATAACATGCTTTGGGAAGGTTGGAATGAAGAATTCGATTTGCTTTTATAGGCAGAAACCAGAGAGAAATCCGTCCAAAATGTCGACATAATTTGTAATAATGTTGTAAAGAAAAACGGCAAGAAAATGTCGACATTGTATTGCAGAAGAAAATTTTTTGGTACGAAAATTATTTTTCTGACGGGTCAGAAGCCCCCACATTAAAGACAGATATAATTTGATTTTAAATCCGTTAAGGAAATAAGTCAAAAGTATTTTTTCCAAAAAGATAAGTCTTGGTTGACCCAACCCCGAGCCCAGCCCGCCCGACCGGACGGACGACGACGACGTGCGTGCTTCGGTGTAAAGCACCGTGCGTATGTGAAATGTGTGGTTGCACAAACTAGCCCATTGCCAAAGTCTTTCCCCCCCACACAAAAGTGTGTTGACCCAAAGTGCCACTCTTAAATGCATTTTTTTTAGTCATATGGATTGGCAACATCTTTAGTTTCTCCTATATGAAACTAAATATTTCATTCACAATTAGTGAAAAATGAGCTAGTGTCCTTAGTGACCCTTAAATCCTAAGATCCATTCCTACCAAGACCAAAAATAAAACATTAAAAGTTATTTTCTCCAACATGGTAAAATTATCGTTTACAAGCTTTCTTCTTTCTGTCTTTTCTGGTATTGAATGGGTTTATGCCTTGGTGGAAAGGCGTATAAGACACATCATAGGGGATGGAAGGTTTGCTCTTTTTTTTTCTTCGATAATTGGTGTGGTGATACTTCCATTGCTAGTCCTCTTGGAGATGTGAATTCTAACAGAAACATGTATAATACAAGGGTAAGTGACTTGATTATAGATAAACAATGGGTTATCCCTGTGGCTGTTCGAGATCTAATGATACAAGCTGGTATTGATCTTGATTCTTTACCAAGGATAGTTGGTAATGATGACTTTATTGTTTGGACGCCTGATCAAAAGGGACAGTTCTCTGTGAAGTCTGCCAAAGAGCTGCTGCGGCATATATTTGAGATTCATGATGAAGCCAAATTGATCTGGAAAAGTATAGTTCATCCTTCATTAGCAGCGCAGTATTGGAAAATAATGACGAAGGAGAGCTGTGCTACTCAGGATGCACTTGCTAACAAATTTCAAATTCCTTTGGATAATATGTGTTTTTGTGCAAAAAAGACCGGGAAACTCTGGACCATATAACTTGGCATTGCAGATTTGCTAGGAGAGTGTGGAGATGGATTTCCAGAATTTTTGATATTAACCCAGATCATGATTTGGTTAGTTCTTACAAAACGGCAACAAGAAAGAGCAGGATGATTAAAGACCTTTGGCTTGTTGCTAATCTTGTGATAAGATCTGAGCTTTGGAAGCTTAGAAACATGGTCTGTTTTGAAGGTGTTAATGTGAATTGGGTGAACTTTCAATCACGTATTTATCAGCTGATGCATAAAAGTTCACAGCGTATGAAAGGTCATATGCATGGTACTATGTATGATTTGCGTATAATGAGTTATTTTCGAGTTGTATTTTGCAGGACCAAGTTTACGAATCCTATGGAATGCACTTGGAACCCATCAGACAACAATTGTATTCTCCTTTGCTGTAATGGAGCGTCGAAGGATAATCCAGATGCTGCAGGTGCATGCGTCATGGCAAAAGACTGTAACAACGTAGTTTTGGGTGCTATAAGTGTTGGCTTAGGCATTCAAGCTAATTTTCTGGCAGAGATTGAATGGGTTATTAGATGGATTATTATGGGATTGAATGGGTTATTAGATGGATCTCTGTTAAGGTGTTGATTCGTTCTGATTCAACAAACGTAGTTCAAGCTTTTTGTTCAGGCAATTTTCCGTGGTTGGTGAAACAGCGTTGGAACTTAGCTTGTGCTGGTTTTGATGAGATTATTTATGAACATGCATTTGGGAAGTTAATTTTTCTGCAGATAACTTAGTTAAAAGAGGTTGTTCTTTAGCTGAGGGATTTATTGACTTTTTTATTGGTAGGCCGGATTTCAGACACTCGGTTGAATGGTCTGGGATATCTTATTATCGTTTTAAATAGTTGACAAATTTTTGGGAGTCGCCTCAGCTCTCTTTTCTTGTTTTTTTTTTCTTGTGTAGCTTGTAATTAATCTTTTGCAACTTTGTGACTTAACAAATAAAACATATAATGCTAAGAAGCAAGGACCACTAATAAAACCAGTAAGCTTATACAGGGGTTAGTCTTCTCCATAAAGGGACTTTTTATGTGAAGACGAAATAGAGACATTTTAAGTAAATTTTAAAAACCATTTATCTGTGGTATTTTTATAATGGCTAAACTATCCCTGATTAGTTAATATTAGTAAAACTAATTAGCTAATAGATTAGGCTAATCATAATTAATCTAAAATAATCTTATACCTAATCAAATTAAATCATTTTTTTTTCTTTTTGGGGTGGGAAGAAAAAGTAGAAGAAATGAAAGAAAATTTTCTAGAGTTTTTTAAAAAATTTGAGATTTTGATTCAATCAACCAGAGTAGTGAGGTATACCTCTAACTTAAACTCTTGGTCTTTTAATGGCTCAAATTTGATGAAATTACGTAAAAAATGATGATTTTTTTTGTGATTCAGAGAATTTTACGATTGGATTTTCATGTCGAACCCAACCGTAAACGCCATTTATGGTTAGGTGTTCTTCCCAACCCAACCGTAACCGTAATTTCATGGATGAACACCAAACCTTAACAGTTTTATGGTTGGGTTTTTGCATAGGACCCAACCGTAACTAATCATCAAAAAAAGGTGTTTCTATCCAGGTTAATTTACGGTTGGGTTGTGACAATCAAACCCAACCGTAAATAGCAAAATTAGTTTTAGTGCAAACACATTTACGGTTGGGATTTGACAATCAAACCCAACCGTAAATGATCATCTTCATCTCCTTTATCCCACATTTTCTATGCATAAATCAGATTTTTATTTGTTTTTGGTTTGGTGGGAAGAAGAAAAAGTAGAAGAAAGAAAAGAGAGTTTTTGGTAGTTTTTTGAAAAGCCCTACATTTAGATTTACTCAACCAAAATGAGTGATTCTAGTGACAAATTTGTAGTGGGTGAATCCTTGTATGATAACCAAACCACACTTTACATACCCATTGATGGAGACCCAACTATGTATGATTATTTGGATGGTAGAGAGGTTTTAACTCAAAGTTGTGATGGTAAATCTCAACCAAATGGAGAAACTAGCCGTCAAAGTGAAGATTCAATTGCCGAGAGTAGTCAGGTATACCTCTAACTTAAACTCTTGGTCTTTTATGGCTCAAATATGATGAAATCACTTAAAGAAGTATGATACTTTTTGTGATTCAGGAAGGTTTATGGTTGGGTTTTCTTCTCGAACCCAACCGTAACCGTATTTTTCATGGAGGAAAACCCAATTTTAACAGTTTTACGGTTGGGTTTTTAGCACCGACCCAACCGTAACTCATTATGTGCATGGGTATTTGTTGCACTAGTTACGGTTGGGTTCGACTTTGATACCAACCTTAGTTAATTAGGGATGTTTTCTTTCTTTTTTTACGGTTAGGTTCGAAGGCACAACCCAACCGTAAGTTCTTCTACGGTCCGATGCTCATAACCCAACCGTAAATATATACTTTCTAGTGTTTTGTTGCTTAATGCCTTGATATTTTTTTGTTCAGATCGAGATTGTACCTCACCCAATGTATGCTCAGCCTCCTCCAAATGATGTTCTAACTAGAGATACTACGGATCACTATTTGAACGACTTGGTAGGTTATAGATAAGTTGTTAATTCCCTTGGACAATATTGCTAAGTTTTTTTGTTTTTTTTCTAACTTTGTGTTCTTGGACCATGTAGACATGGGAAAAAAAAGATGATGCAAAGCAATGGGCTAGAGAACATGGCAAACTCATCATGTGTGTGATTGTTTGTAACAACCAAACTAAAGACAACCGCTTTCAAATGGTTTGCGAGTGTAGTGGATTCTATACAAGTCATGCGAAGAAGGGTACCGAGTATGTAGGAAAGACGAAGAGGAAGCAAAATACTTTCACTATGAAGAGGGGATGTCCTTTCAAGCTTCAATTTCAGACCAACAACGAGAAGAAGTGGTTCTTATCTAGAGTTGTATGTGGTCGTCACAACCACCTACCACCAGAGACTTTGTTAACGCATCCTTCTGCGGCACGGCTCACCAAGGAAGAAAAGGTCATCGTAGACGACATGACGGAAAAGCGAATGAAACCCATTGATATCCTCGGACACTTAAAGAAAATAAACCTAAAGAATGTATCTACGTTGGAGACAATCTACAACGCCAAAGCCAAGTTGAAGAGTGAGAAATGGCAAGAAAGGGACCAAATCCAAAAAAATTTGTACTTGGGGGAGAAGCTCAACTATACCATATTCCATGAAGTAGATGAGAATAAAGAAATAAAGCATATTAATTGGCTCATCCCGAGTTTATGAAGTTAGCACGATGCTCCCATCAAGTGCTTCTAATGGATTGCACGTACAAAACTAACAAGTATGAGCTCCCGGTCTTGAATTTTATCGACCAAACTTCTACCAAGTACCTGTTTAGTGTTGTCTTTTGCTTATTGAGAGACGAGCTCGAAGAAAGCTATGTATGGGCATTGGAACAAGTTAAATTATTCTACGTTGAAGGATATACCCCTAAGGTGATGATTACCGACAAAGAACAATCCTTGATGTATGCCATAGAAAGGGTATTCCCGGATGCTCATAATCTTCTTTGCACGTTCCACTTGTGGAACAATATTCAAACCAAGTGCAAACCGATTATTCGGCCAACAAAGAAAAGCGAGATGGAGAGAATTAAGAAATTACCGGTACCTCAACAAGAAAAGGCCAAAGAAAAATTTGAGGAGGATGACAAGTTGACGGAACTAAAATGGGCTAGTTTCCAAAGTGAATCGGACGCTTTGACATGGTCTTTCACAAAGGAAGATTATGAAGAAAATGTTCGTATGTTATGCTTGCAGTGGATAAATTATCCAAGAGTTGTGAAGTATTTGATGGACCATTGGTTGAATCCGCATAAAGAGAAGTTTGTAGCGGCGTTCACAAACCAATATAAGTACTTTGACAACCAAGCTACAAGTACCGCGGAGTCATCTCACAACCGAATGAAGAAGAAGCTTCATAGTTGTGATGGTGGCTTTGTTATGGTCTTCGAAGCGATGCACGATTATTTTCTTCGTGACCTTGATAGAGTTAAGGAACTTTTCGAAAAAAAGTTGTTGTAGAAAACACACCATTTATAAAGACGAGCCATGGCTCGAAGGAATTTGTTATAAGGTGTCACATTGCGCAATTGAGAAGATAATGTACGAAGTTAAGCATTATAGGTTGGGCAACTTGCACGGAGAAGAAGAGTGTGCTTGTCCTAACATGTCAAGTTTGGGACTTCCATGCCGGCATATGATGGCCAAGAACGAAGAAGACGTTTTGATCCCAATTGAAGATATTGATCCGTTTTGGCAATAATTGTCTTTCGGTGAACCCATCGTCGAGCAAGATTTTGGTGGATCGTTTGCCGATACCCACGTTGGAAAATCTCTAGCCGAGAAATACGACACATTAAATCGCGCGCAAAGAAAAATATGGTTGAGTAAGTTGAGTAAATTCATGTTTCCTTACACAAGGTACGATAACAAGGAACCAAATAGAGGGAAGAGAAAGGGTAGGCCTTATACGAAAGAAAAGAGGGCCGTAGGACGAAAAAAAACTAGGGAATTGTTGGAAAAATCAAAGAAAAGAGACCCTTCGGCTTTTGAGCATTTGCAAAAGGAATATGAAGCCGAGGATGAAAATGAGGATGATGTTCAAGGAAGAAACAAACGAAAAAGAAGTCAAACAGTACAAGGGGGACCAAGCCTAGTAGATATTAAAGGAAAAGGTCCCGCGCTTCCCTCTCAAGAGAGTTCAACAATAGAATCGGGTGCCAAGGGAAAAGTTACCGCACAACCAAACTCAAGAAGAGTTAGTATCAAAGAATTAGCAAGAAGAAAAGAAAATGTTAAAGGAAATACATTAGTGGTTGAAGAGCCGCATACGATCCGGGTTCCAAGAGGATTGATGCAAGCACCATCTAATTTTTCAAGAAATGAGAATGGTAAAATCGTCCGAACCGAGCACATTATATATGAAAATTATTTGTTATATTTTCCAGATTTTGTTCGTGAATACATAAAGGCCACCGACGATGTTGCCGGTGATGGTAATTGTGGTTACCATGTATTCATCGAGCAAGATTGACCATTTAGCGGAGCAAAAGCGGGGGGTGGGGTGGGGGGGTGTGGGTGGGTGGGACGAATGCACTTATGTAAGGCATAGGTCCGCGGTTGAACTACGTTCTTACCCGGATTTATACAAGTCAATGATGAGTGAAGCGGGAGAAGAAGAGTCGTTGTTAAACGAGAAGTTCATTGCATTCGAAAGGCGTTTAATAGGAAACAAGAATTTGACTAGCGAGTATTGGATGAGCATGCCAATATGTGGCCAAATCCTCGCCAACGCTTTCAATTGCTTCATCCATTATATCTCAATTGGATTTAGTCTTACATTTGCACCAACAAGAACAAATTTTGTCGAACAATTGGCAACGAGAAGATGTGTGATGGGGATGGTGCAAATGTGTCATTTTGTCGGTCTCAAGTTGAAAGAAGGAAGCCCATTACCCCCTTTAAGGAGATGATACAACGGCGCAATCTCTAGGTCTTGGTGTAACCGGTTCGAGAAAAGTTTCAAACTTTGGAACGCATTACGACTATCGAAGGAACCCTCCAAAGGAATTGTTTCTGACTCGGAGTCTGAATGATAATATAGACATATTGACTAAATGATATTGTTATTGACAATATCATATGTATTTTGGAGGAATCAAAATATGAATATAATATTTTGAAATTTAAATTTGTTATATTTTTCGACCTTTCAAACCCAACCGTATAACTGAGTCGTGACAAAATTTGTGGATTAAGGCAGTTTTACGGTTGGGTTCGACTTTCTAAACCCAACCGTAAACGTGCCTGAAAATACACAATTAAGAAAAATATCCATTTCTCATTACTTAGATCACATTACAACCCATTATACCATTAAAGTATTACATAGACAATTGAAATTACAACCAACAAAATCACATTCCATTATAAAAGTACTAATAAATAGGTTTACGAGTGAGCAAAAAGTCCTTTAGGATGTGGTAATGAGGTAGGTATAGAAAGGGCCATATTTTCCATCTCCTCAATTCCTGAATAGATCTCTCTAAAACCTCATCTTCGGTTTCACCCCTAAGTCGTAGTTGACCAATAATACGAACTAATGACATAATTTCTTCTACTTGTCGGTGTATAGTGCCATATCGACAAATCAACTTGAGGTGATCACGGTTATAAGGGTTGCCGGTTTCAGAACAAAAGTTTTCATAGATTATTTTCCAATAACTCTGACTCGTTATACCACCTTGCCTTCATTCTTCTCCTCTTTTTGGATAACATAATACATAGTTGCGGCAAATACATAAATCTTCATCCAAAGTAAAATCAGGATTTTGAACCCCAGGTTGAGCCATAATCTAGTATATTAGAGTAATAGTTTTGTTGGAGATGATTGTTGTAAAAGAAGAAAGGTTCTATTTATTTTAAAAAAAATTCATGGGTTTGATATGTACTCAAAAAGAAGTGGTGTAACGGCTCTATTTTGAACAATGGGTCGTACAAGGTTCCAACGGCTCTATTTTCAAACCAAAAAGGGCTTCAAAAATGAAACAAAATAATCCTGAAAAGTATTTTACGGTTGGGTTAGACTAAAAAACCCAACCGCAAAACTGTAGGGAAATAAATGCCAGTATTACGGTTGGGTAGGGTACTGTGGACCCAACCGTAAACCTGTCATTAAAAATTCCCTACAGTTTTACGGGTGGGTTTTTAGGTCCCAACCCAACCGTAAATATTCTTGTTACCTTATTTTTTGTATTTCCTTTCACTCCAAATAGGGGTTTAAAATTGAATTTTTAAACTTATTCATTCTATTTTACTAGATTTAAAGTAAATAGTGTCATTCAACCAAACAAAACCCACAAAAACGCAAACACTAGAATACTTTTTATAAGGATCCATGAATATTTACGGTCGGGTTTTGATTCAAAAACCCAACCGTAAAACTGTCCTTCTTTAAGATTCAGGCTGGTCTACGGTTGGGTATGGACTTGCGACCCAACCGTAAATGAACTTGGGATACACTAATGAAATAGAAGAGTAGGCAAAGACCTTATTTTTTACATTAAAGGAAGAACTAAAGGAAATGAAATACAATAGATCATTAGATGATTACACTAGGTTGCGGCTTCATCATGTATGTGTTCATCACTAGGTTGAGGCTCTCTTCGGCTAGTAGTCGCACCTCTAATCCTCTTTAAGCTCCACACCATCTCATCTTGGATTGATTCATGAAGCTTCCTCATTTTGGCACGCAGGATCCTTTGTTCCTTGATTGTCATCCCATCACCTCTACTTATGGATGGAGTCATCGACTCTGCCAGTGCAAGTACTTTGTTTTGCTATTCACATATGAAAATAAATGGTTGTTGAGTCTTTAGTAATAAATATTAAAAACATTAATAACATACGTAAATTACGTACCATGAGACCATGAGCTTTGAAATATGCATTTTCCCAAAAGTCAATGAGACCATCTCCTGTGTTGTTTCCTTGACCCCTTTGAAATTAGATAATTTACAAAAGTTCAACACAAGCAATCAATCAAGATCTTTATATTCAGAACTCTTTACGGTTGGGTTACACATATCGAACCCAACCGTAAATAATCAACAACAAGAAATAAACCTAAAAAGAAGACTTTACGGTTGGGAATTGAAAATCCGACCCAACCGTAAATAATTATCAACAAAAAAGTTGAACTAACCAGAATAATTTACGGTTTCCAATTAGAATCGAACCCAACCGTAAAATTCAAATTTTTCTTTGAGTGCAAATTTTTTTACGGTTGGGTTCAGAATTTCATCTTCATCTCCTACCTTTTTGTTTACGGTTGGTTTTTTTTAATAACTCAACAGTAAAATGTAGAACAAACCAGTTACGGCTGGGTTCAAATGGAACCCAACCGTAAGTTCTTTAGAACATACATTTACGGTTGGGTTTTCCAGTCGAACCTAACCGTAAATTTTTCTGTAACCCAATTTTTTTAACAAAACCATCAATCAAACAAGAAAATCAATCACTTTTGGGTTCTAAAAATAACATGGGTTTTGTTGAATACCTTGTATACACCATTTGTTGTGGTAGGGGAGTTTGATTTCCTTCACCACCGATTTTTTCTTCAATTTCTTCATTAGGTTGTTTAGTTTGATATTGATTGTCATCACTACTACCTTATACACCTTTAGTAGGATTCTTCATCATGAACTTTAGAGTTTAATCAACGATAAAATTTTCGAATCGCCAATTAATTGATTCGATGGAGATATTCGGTTCAAATGGAGAAGGAGTAGATATGGTGAGAGAGGGAAAGGTTTTGAATTAAATTGAAAATTTTATAAAATTTTGTTTTGTTTAGGTTTTAATTGATTGAAGGGAAAATTAAATTTTTTCATCGATAGAAGGGTAATATGAACATTTAACATAGCCCCTAGGATATTCCTTAACGGATTATTTGATCATCCTAAATCCAGGGAAAGCCCCTTTATGGAGAAAGCAGCCCCTATATAAGCTTACTAAAACTAACATCTCCACTTTATTTATTGTAAATACGTTTTGAATTCCGTTTTTATAAACTAATTAAGCTTACTAAGTATGTATCACGTTACTTTCATTGAAATAAGAAAAATTTAATTATGAAATGTACAATCAACATAGCAGTACTCAAAAATGAACATTTATGTCTGCAAATTAAATTTTGTTAAAAAACACATCATATTATTTCCGTCAGATTATAAAAAGAAAAAAAAATCTTCAAGAGGCTTATGGTTTTATAAAAAATCTTCAAGAGGCTTATGGTTTTATTGAAGGACTTTCCATATAAAGACAAAATAGGATTATTAGCCAATAAGTTAAAAAATTCCTATCCATCATATTTTTATAATTTTTAAATTATCTCTAATTAATTAATAATAATAATTAGTTAACAAATTGGATTAATAAAATTAGCTAATGAATTGTCGTTGATATAAGAAAATAAATAAAAAGACTTGCCTCCATTAATAGCCATTAATTGAGTTCCGTTGTGGATGATTAATGGTGATGAAAAATTAGTTGCGGCCATTAGCAAAAGAAAGATCAAAACAATGACATATATATTTTATTATTTTATCAGAAGGGTATTATGGACTTAGCAAAAATTTAATATTTTAATTTGTACACAAGCACAAGATCTTTAACTGGAAAATAACGACAGTTATAACGGATAGGAGGTTTTACCAATTATCGATTTAAAAAGGAAGTAATGTAAAATAATTGTTTTAATGGGGGGATATACAAAATCTCCCAATTTTTTTTTATAATTACGGTTGGGTTATTAAAGAACCTAAACGTAAAATCTTCTGAAAATGCAGTTACATTTAAATTTTGAAGAACTCCTAAACATAACACCTTTATAACTTGATTTTACGGTAAATTACACTTAAAACCTAAATTTTTAATAAGAATTTAATCAATCAAACAATTTTCAAACATAAAAAAAAGAAATAAAACATGGGCTTGTGTTTTAGGGTGAAAAAAATGTATTGCAAAATTAAGTACGTTCGAGAGATCAAGCTCAAACATGACGAACCTAAACCAAGAAATGGCCGTTCACGTCCTGCTTCGATCACAAAGGTGGAGAAGATTGGGTAGGTCTTAGGGGAGGCAAGAAAAGAAGATTGAGAAATCTAAGTATAAGGAGTAATTATAGTGTGTGATAAATAACGAATTATCTTTGGGATGAATCGCCAATTCTGTATATCTTAGTTCTTTCTTGGACTTTTTCGAATAAATGAAGCCATCTATTTATACTTAGAGGAGACACACTGATTTCTCGTAAGTGGTGGAAGTTACAAAAGAATTAGAAGAGTAACGATTGTGGAGATTGTAGTGGAATCATGTACGAAGAATAGGGAGGACTTGTATGACTACTACTCCCCGTACTCTCAACTTCCTGTAACCGTCCCACGATTTGTGACCTTCTTGTTCGTGGATGTGTTGCCACAACGTACGATTGCTGTAGACCGCCAGACCAATACCCCAATGAGAATCCCCTCATGTGTTGTATTTGATACCTCGTGGAAATAGTGGAGTCGTGGTCTATCACTTTTGATTAGGTCAAGTCGAGTCAATGAATTGTTAACTAGGTGAGGAAAGTTGCGCAACTCACTGAATTGGTAATCAGACTGATTAGTGTCGAGTCTGGTAAATTTGGTAGCTATGCACCATCATAGCATATTTTAATGACCAGATGTTAGCTTAGAAGTGACTTGGCATAAATCTGAAAGATGTTTGAAGCCAAAGTTGCTTAAAGGTTCTTAAGAACCAATCGTGGCGCATTTAAGAATGAGGTTTGATAGATAGCCACATAGGGCTACCGCTAGCATTATGATAGCATTTGGAAGTGTGGCACATCCCTTGGAAGTGGAGCATTGACAAGGCTAGCACTCTGAGCTAGCGCAAAGTTAGCGCTTTGAACAGAGCGTAAAGGAGTGGCGCGTCCCAAAGGGACATGGCCTAAATAGATAACACTGTTAGCGCTTAGGAATGGCGCATCCCTGAGGGACGTGGCTTAAATAGCTAGCTCTTTTAGCACTTTGGAATGGCGTGTCCCTGAGGGACGTGGCCTAAATAACTAGCGTTGTTAGCGCTTTGGAATGGCGCGTCCCTGAGGGACGTGGCCTAAATAGCTAGCGTTGTTAGTGCTTTAGGTATGGCGCGTCCTTGAGGACGCAACCTAGGTTGGATAGTGCTGGTTAGCGCTTAGTGAAAAGAGCTATTATTATCCTAGGTGCTAGCGTAGAGAACCTAGGATTATCATGGTGCTAAGGAACAACGTGATCCTTTAAAGGCATTGTTCTTTGATTGCGGCGCGTCCAAGAGGAACGACGCATAGTTTGTGGCTTGTCTTTGAACAAAATGCTAAAGTGGCATATTTCAATCTCATGACATCAATTAGTGATGTGTTCTTTGCGAACAAAGTATTAAGCTAAAATACATCTTTGGGGATTAAGCATTAGTTATTCCCAGATTATGCGTATAACAGTAAATCGATATTGTTTAAGTAAGAATTTGAGTATCGATACTGCTCTAAGAATAACATTAAAGAAGAAATTGGATACAAAACAATCTCTAGGAGTAGCACTAGAGAAGTTGTTGGATACAAAACAAGCTCTAGGAATAACACTAGAGAAGACTCAAGTTGCTTTATACTAGTGGGCAATCTATCTAGGAGTTTGAGATTTATTAGATAGACTACAGGTTCAATATAAAACGCCTGTAGTTATTTGTAGAAATTGTATTCTTAATTCTTCTGCGAAATATAAGTAAAAATACAGTATTTCGTATTACGATGGAAAGTCAGATATATGCGCGGGTACTTCTATGTTCCTGCAACTAGGCAAAAGGGCGATTTTATAATACTGACCCTTGTCAAAAACTCACAATCTACATCAAGTCCCCTGCTTAGTGAGGAACAATAGTGTTGCACAATAAGAACTAGATGGTGATAATATACTTATAACAATTATATATGCATAATCGAAATTTAAAAAGAATAGGAAGATGTACTTAGCTTCATTCTTCCGGGTACTGGGATGATTTCCACTTAGTATTAATATTGGTTGGGATTAGTAGATGCCCACGTTCTTGTCAGAAAAACTAGCTTTCCCGTGAGTAGAGAGGGAATATTGTTGGCGCTGGGCACCTTTTTTTTGAAACGGGTCCGCTTCATCCCAAGAGAGGATCAAATCAGCTTGGTCGATTCTTCAGGTATGTGTCTAGCAAGAAGTATTATTATCTTTGTCTCCTCTTGGCAATGTCATTGATGCAGAATTGGGCCTTAGATTTAAACTTTCTAAATGTGAGCAAGTAGTTAGGCGCCAATGCTTAAATTTTGAGTATGCAATGATCAAGTTCTAGTGGAAGCGTCAGTAAGGCAGCAGTAGATGAGAGATATGACACCCAGAGATAATGCTTTGAGTTGTAGCTAGTAGCAGCAAAGTTGCAAATGTTCGAAACCGGCAGAAAAAGTTGATGGTAGATTATAACTGCAGGTAGGGATGGCAGTGGACTCCATTGCTCTTGTCATAGACTTGAACATATCATATCTTCAAATTTCAGAATATCCGTTGGTTTGATCACGTATTAGTGGAAGCACTGAAAAACAGGGCTGGAATCAACAACATCAGAAGTTGGAGCAGTATGGTCACAATAGTGGAGCAACGTTGATATAAAGTTGATGACGCCTTCTAGTATGGTGTGAGAGATGAAGTGGGACCTGAGATGATCGTTTTCTTGAGAAGTTGAGGGTCCACCGGCGGATGAGGTTTCTATAAAGATGGGTCTTCTAAATCCCGTCTGGAAACCCTAGTTTATACACCATTCACCCCAGAAGCTGCTGAAGTTTCATACGATGTGGGATTTTGATGTTTGACCCCAACTTTTGAAGCCAAGATACCAAGTTATCATATTCAAAAATAATCACTCAATTCGGAGTTCTAGGTCAGCTAACCATGCGTAAACATTTGTGATTAGTAATCCCATGTGAATTCTGTAGATTTTAGTGTAAGAACCATATCTCCTAGCTCATGTCTCCAATTGTTGTTCCCTTCTGGTATGTCATAGCAGAGACATAGATGAACACTTCTTGTGAAAGATACTTTGACCCGATCCTCACTGATTGTTGCTGATTTCTGAACTTGTAAAGATGAAAAGGTAATGATGGAAATATCAACAAATGAAAGGGGAGTGGGCTGAGATGGTGTTGGAAGGTGGCGTTGTGATAAGTTGTAGTCTTAAAGATGTTGGCTTCGTGAGGGTACTAGCTCTTTGAATAGTGTCTCAACTTCAGTGAGAAACTCCCGCTTCGATGAAAAATTCCTTATTTTGTGGGAAAAGCTAGTGCTGGAGAAGAGGGTGTGCACCGGAGTGCAAGGAAAGTACCAGAGAGCAGGACAAGTACCGGAAGACAATTAAAGTACCCGAGAATAGGACAGGTACCAGGAGACAGGAAAAGTACCAGAAGACAAGTTGTGCGATTTTCTCCATGGTGGGCATATCACTGGATCTCTGACCACCAACTTGTAAACCATTATTTTAAAAGTTGAGAGCAGAATCCTGAATCTGAGGTAACCGCGCCCATTGGATGTTCATATTGTCCATGAAGGTTTTCTTGAAGAATGAGAGGACTAGATGACATCACTTTAAAAATTCCAAGTTCGGTGCATGTCCAACAGTAGAATCATGTGGTTGAAGTAAGTAGCAGCAATAAGGATTAAGTCACTGTTCAGGATGTGATCAGGTAAGAAGATGAGGCTTCCTAGTCGTATGGGTTATTGATGTAAAGAGGCTTTGTCAATGAACCTGATATTTTATTGACTTGGTTCTGGGGATCACTTTGGCTGAAATGGACTTGCATTGATTTATTTTCTAACAAATCAAGTCCACAAGTGCAGAACAACTAAGAAGTGTTTATTTACTAGACAGAGTGTTTCGTGTTGAATGGGTTCATGACATCTATGGGTGAATTATGTTGCATGTACTTCAAGTGTCTGCTCAAAGGGTATTGAGATTTTATGTTCTCTTGAGTGGTGTAATGAGTTATCCCAGGAATTTATCTTCGCACAAGTTATGAGGCTCTATTGCAGAAGAGGCAAAAATAGAACATATGAGGGTGTGGGTGTTACCTTGTCGTGTGGGTGTGATTTTTGATGTATAAGGTTTTGGTTCTAGTACTCTTGTTGGTCATACCTTTTAGTTGAAGGATGTGACTACGTTAAATCTTCAAAAGTGAAGGAGCCTTCAGTCCCCAAGTGTAGCTGTAGATGGTGAGTTTTTGAAAAATGATAGAATTATAAAATTACCCTTTACTAAGCAACAAGAATATAAAAGGATATGTGTGTATTTATGCGCATATGCCTAGCTCTATAAAAACACGGAATAATGTATCTCTACTTATATTCCGCAAGCGAATTAAGAATACAGATTCTCTTCGAACATCCTAAACTGGCCTTGCATCCTCCTCAATACTCATAATATTCATGCCATATCGATCTAGTCTCAAGTCGCATAAATTCCATGGCTGAATTCCTTGAACTTTCCTCGAATGCGAATCGATATTCCAGCAACATCTATCAAATGCGGGAATAACTAATGCTTAAGCCCCAAAATGTACTCTAGCCTAACGCTTCTTTCACAACGAACTCGTTTCAAACTGCTCTTCTGAGGTCAAATATGTTACTTTATCACTTTGCTTAAAGATGCGCCAAAAATTATGCGCCACTCCTCTTGGACGCACCACAAATTATAAGTAATGCCTCAAAAGACGCATTGAACCTCTAAGTTAGGCTAACCTTAGAATCCTAGCTGATGCGCCCTTAGTGATGCTTCCCTGGCTTAGCGCCCTAGCCTGATGCGTCTATCTTAGTGTGACCCCAGCAGCCTAGTGCGTCCCAGCCAGCCTAATGTATCCTAGCGCTGATGCGCCCATGCCTGCAACGCTCCTGACTTAACGCCCTTGGCAAATGGGTCACTATCTCTAGCACGTCTCTAGCTCCAGCTGATGCGTCCCATGCTTGGCACGTCCTAGATGATGCGCTCCATGTCTAGCGCGTCCATACTTAACGTCTACAGCTTAGCACATCCGTGGCTATAAGCATATTGGTTCTGGCACTTTAGTGCTAACTATATTTGACCTAGTTGAAGTGCTAACTTCGAACCTCTTGACACTAGCTTCCTAGTCCTAGCATAATTGATATTTGCTAGAATCTGTGCATATTAACCTTGTTCCTGAGACGTTAGTACATTAGCTCTTTATACCAAAAGATCTAGCACATTTTTATTTGTGCTAAGTAGCTAATGCTAGCTTTGCTATCTACTTCCCTCAGAAATATGCCATTCTTTTCAATATTGGTCGAATACCAAATCGTATATGGTTTTCTAATAAGTCTTCTCGCTTAAGAAGCCCTCTACAACATTTGGCCTCAAATGCCTCCCAGACTTACGCTAAGTCACTTCTGAACTAATACTTATCCATTAAATATGCCGTCTTATTCCTTAGCAAGTACATGACCACTGAACTTACCATACTCGACACTAATCAGACTAATTATCAATTCAATGAATTGCGTAACTTGCCTCAATGACTTAGGAAATTATTTGACTTGACTTGACTTAATAAAAACAAAAGTGGCTTATTACTCCACTATTTGCACGAGAATACAACACATGGGGGGATTCTTATTGGGGTATTGGTCTGGCGGGCTACGACAATCATGCATTGTGGCAACACATCCACGAACAGGAAGGTAATAAGTAGTGGGACGGTTACAGAGTTGTTGATAGGATGGGGAGTAGCGGTCAGACAAGTCTTCCTCACTTTCCGGAAACGACCCCACTACAATCCCCACCACATGGCAAGGAAGACTCATCCTCGGTCTATCAACACCAATCTCCCTACCCGCCTGAAATTCAAAAGATTCCTCTGTCGGGAGGTTACTCATCTCTTACTTTCTCATTATAGAATGGAACTGGAAATATTCGTGATCACGTCTCTCTCTATGTCTCAAAGAATTTTCAAAGTCCCTCACTGGAAGGGTCTACACGTGGTATAACAACATCTCTGATTGCGAGGACATGGTTAACACCTTCTACAAGAAGTACTTCTTTATCTCCGAGCAGATCACCCTATCAGACCTGGGAAGAATATTGCATAGAAATAATGAGCACCCCAATGAATATGTGAAGAGATTCAGAATTCAAGCACTGGATTGTCACGATCTGAATGTGATAGAACATCAACTAGTGGAGTTTTTCATTAATGGTATGATCCCTGTCTATCGTGCTATTCTAGAAAATTTACGTTTTCAGACTTTCTATGAGTTGCACGAAGCCGCAAAGCGATCCGCCACAACTCCTCATGCCCTCCTGGAAAGGACCAGGCCAGCGAGAGAAGAAAGTCGTGGAGACACACGTGGGAGCCGACGGGTAGTCAACAAACAATATGATATTCAACCATCAATTAATGATGTCAGTAATGAGGGATCCAAGAGAAAAGCTCCATCTAAACCAGCGCCACAGAAAAAGTATTCTTCTTCCAATCCGACCACAACACCAGTACCAACTTGAAGATTGACTCCGTCTCAGAACACAGCCAAAGCTTCGCAACAACAATTACAGCCGTTAACAAGGACAAGATGTTAAGCCAAATATAATGTTCTCAGATTTCCCAGTTCCAATGGGAGAAGTACTCGAACTACTCGAAGCATGGATATAAGATGGTACCATCCAGTTACCATCCGTGCGATGACTTCCCACAGCTCAATGTAGTTAATATCGGTCGTACTGGCGATAATATCAGAATTTATTGTGTATCGGTCTCTAACCTAGACGATACGTAAAATATCAGTGATACATGAATATTCCGATTATATCAGCCGTATCGTTCCTATCGGGCCGATATAAAGGTCGTCGTATCAGATGATGATATCGATAAGGATACAAATGTATTTATTAGCAACATTTTTTTGTTTTTTGTTTTTTATTTTTCTTTCCAAACAAATTCTATGTTTGGGATGTTAGGTTATCAAGTAAAACTAGTTTAATTGAGTTTTTACATTATAAATGCCTTCCATTAAAACTTTAAGTAATATAATGCACATCTACCTATATAAATTATAAAATAAAAAAGTTAATTGTGTATCGCCGATAAACTCCGATATAATCATTTTTTCAGGTGTATCACACGCCGATACGATGCTGATACACGATATTAACTACTTTTCCATAGCTCAACAGATGACATACCCTAAATTCTGTCATTATCACCGATATGTCAATCACCCAACCAGTGAGTGTAACAATCTGAAGCGTATATTTCAAGAAAAGATGGTACCAGGGGAATTGCAGTTAAAAGTCGAAGGGGTCCACAAGAATCCCCTTCCTGTTAGAAACTTCACTCTCTCCGAGAAGTCAATTAATCAGACGGTTCAATCTCTGATGGAACTTATGTATGAGCTTCTCTATCTCTCGAAAGGACAACGTGAAGATGTCTTTGCTACCCTGGATCATGTCGTAGTTGGCAAGCGTTTGCTCTTTACAGAGGATACTCACACTCAATTCAATCCTTCCTTGAAGAACAGGGTCGACACAAACGATGATGAATGTAGATGGGGGTTTCCCATAAAGCCCGGAGATTCAATTTCAACTCTAAAACTTGTCCAAGTAAGTCCCGCTTATCAAACTCCCTTACAATCAAAGACCCCCTATCCTGTCAGAACTCAGGGACTCCGCCTAGAAAACAACTATGTAACGACTAGAAGATGTAAATGTGAAGCTGATTCATTTCAATATTTTACTGAATGGTGGAAAATTGCTTTTGATAAGAATATGAATATTTATGACTCACTTGCGAGTCAGGTCGTTCCTGATGATGAGAAACGTCACCAACAATCTTTGGCTGTACAAAAAGAAGGATTTTCAGACGAGATATTGTAGTCGGGACCTTTTCGAATTGGAGACACAGTCCTGAAAATTACTAAAAGGGCACAGTTTTTTTCATAAATTCCTATAACTATCGAAGAAGAACCTTAAACAATTACTGAGACTATATTAGGTGGTCACTACAAGCTCATAAACAGTGACAAGCCAGAAGGAGTGGTATTTCAGGGCAAGTGGCTCAAAGCTTGAAAATCCTGAGTGTTCCACTATTTTATTTCCAAACATTTCCTATTTTCATGCAATATTTATATTTCCTCCAAAATGATTGCAATACTTCTGCATTCATAGTTAGGTTTTCAAGTTTATCAATCCATTCAAATATCTTTATCCATTTCCAAAAAATAATAAAAGAGCCTCCTTGTTATCGAACTCATGCTTCATAGAAATATTCGATCGGATAAAGTCTCTCCACAAATAACTTGTCGAAAAACTACCTACTCAAAATCCCAAAAGAAAAACTATAAATGTACTTCATAAAATTATAAAATTAGAAAAAAATCCTTGAAAGCTGGCTCAGTCCCTACAAAATACTTCTTTTCCATCCTTCCAAGAGTCCCAATCGCAAGATTCAATACCCGGGAAAGCCTTTCAACCTTTTCTAGTTTAGTCACTACTTCCAGACTAGCAAGTTCTCCTACTTCTGCAAAATGGTCTCGCATGGCTCTCATACGGTGACAGACCCATATGACATTCAAACTAGAATTCTTGGTATTATTAACAGCTTTCTCCCACTCCTCGAAGACCACATCAGAAACTTCATTCCGAGAGAGTGATATCATCTCATGTATAATGGGAAACAAACTAGACACGTCCCGTTTTAAAGCCCTGTAGTTCCTGAAATTATTTGTAAAGAAGTGGCCAAACTTCTTCCATATCTGATGGAGGGAGATTTATGGAAAATAAATCTATTATTTTATTGTTATTATTATATATTATTAAAGTTATTTTTAGTAGAAAAATAATTAATTTTAGGATTTATTATTTAGGGTAATTTTAGAAGAGTCTAGAAGTTTATTTTAAGAGTTTTGATAAGTTAAGAAAATTGCTTAAAGGTAGTAGATACCTTGGGAAACAAGTTTATAGGTTTTTGATAAGTTTAAGGTTTGTTTAGTAGGTGTTATCTATATAAGGATCTCCAAAAACGAAAAAAATTAGAGAGATTTTTTGATTAATTAAAATTATTTTATTTTCATTAAACTTGTTGAGTTTATTGATTTTGATTTTTATTCATAGTTGGGTTTACCCCGAAGTCTGAATAATAATCTCATATCTATAGTCGTCATTAGTAGTGAATTAACGAAGTCTCGATAACCCCGTAGATTTTAGGATATCTCTTTGAAGATCAACTAATTCCTATCGATTTCTACCCATTCTACTGGTTACTTTTCGATTCTAGTGCGCTGCGGTTATTATCATCTTTACACGCTTCCGATCTGCATCAATATCTTTATATATAACTCAACATAGGTGGATGGATAGAAAATCCCCCGACACGCAAGTACCCAGGAAGAATCCTGCTGGAGGAAAGTCAACACTGATACCTGCAACAGGATACTTAATGGAAGAACTACCCTCATAAAGCGTGCAAGCAGGAGTTCTTTCATGATTTTCAGTATGGGAGAGGGCATTATCTATATCGGGATTAACGGTAATTCTTGTTCCTTGACGTGTTTTAGAAATAATGGTAAATAAGGTTCAAACTCTCGAACTTGTGAAGATTGATTTAAGATTTAAAAACTGATTTTAAACTAAAAAATATACACAAAAGATGAAAATAATATTCACAAATACCGAGGTTATGGATTTCACCATTAACCACTTTTAATTGATTCCAAAAATAATAATTCTAAACAATTCTAGCTCAAATAAGTGACTCTAATTTTTTCCAAAGGTATATTTTTAAAATATCAATTGTAAATTACAAGCATGGATCATCAAAAGCTTTAGGTCCTAGCATAAACCATCAAATAAAATCACAATCAATTAAGAAAAATCATAATTTTAATTAAAAATAAATGCAAAATTCATAAAAGAATTATTAAAAGTTACCAATTAATCATGGAAAACATTGCCTCAATGATGGGGTTTAGCTCATCTTGATCAAAACACCCTTAAAAGATTGGTACATAGCTCAAAAAGTGTTTGAAAGATGGAAAAATAATAACACAGATGGTTGTCAACGGCATAACGGCGTTGCAAACCACTGTTCTCACTGTTACAGAAGAAAAGTGTTTTCAGCTGAAGATAAACGTTGCAGATTCTAAGATATCCGTTGCAGATAGGTTGAAGAACTGTTGCAGCTGAAGATAAACGTTGTAAAGCTCAAGATAAACGTTGTAAAACGGTTGAAGAAACCGTTGCCTTTTCTCTATTCTTCGTGTTCTTCAGCAGCAGCAAAACACTTTTTCCTGTGATTATTTTTTTCTCCTTCTGTTGGCCTCCTGAGCTTGACCCAACCTCCCTCAATCCTTTGTCTCCCTTTAATTGACTTAAACAACCCCTTTTCTACCCAATAGACCCCAAATCTCGATGATATTTCTTATATGAATTGTTTTCGTCCAACCCCCCCCCCCCCCCCCCCTTTTTCTTCAATCTCCCAGCTATTTATAGGTTCCATGAAAATATGATCCAAAACTTATCAAGTATTTCTCACGCATGAAGATTAATTTCCCGTCTATTCTGGATTTTAAACAAATTGGAGTGGGTGACTTTATAAATTTGATAGTTTCCTTTAGTAATTTCTATGGGGGTGCCTTTAGTAATTATTCGAGCCAATTTTTCCATAAAAGTTTATTCCCAAAAATACCTACAAACATATAAAATACCATAATAAGTACAAATTAAGCATTAACATGATAGATAACTGAGGACAAATAAGACACTAAAAAGTGTCTATCAAATACCCCCAAACTTATTATCTGCTAGTCCTCGATCAAATCTAATCTAAAAATAAAATAACAATCCTAACTTTCTTTCGCAGGCATCGCGATTGCACTTAGCGTGTGCAACAAGCCTTTAAACCCATAGGTGTTCCTATCAGACGAGTTTTAGTCACGTGAGTGTTTACAAGAGGTGTACCCACAAAACCTTTACTCCAAACCCTAGATACATGTGAAGGATTGAGGGTAAAAACTAAACAAGCTATTTAGTTGGCATACTAAATTCTTCGGCTATGGGAATCATTCCCGTATATGAGTCCAATTGTTGTACACGAGTTTGCACTCAGCATACTAAAATTCATATGTAAGAAAACAAAGCTCTACTTAGGTAGTCGTTCAACCATGACATTCAGAATCTATCAAAGTTCAATCACAAGAAAAGATTTAGAAGATGGATATGGAGATGATGAAGTTTGCGCATGTTGACTAAGGTGAACTGTGTTTCCATATCTGTCTGAAGGTCAGTGCCAGGATGAATCATAATGGATTGAGATACGCTCCCACTGGTTTTACTCCTTATACTAATATCGACTCAGCTGGTATATACAAGGGTCCCAACGATCGATATATTAAAAATAAAATAATTATTTATTATTTTTTTAAATGTACTAAAAACATGATTGGATCAAATGAATCCAAGCGCATGCTCCTTATCAGCATCTTATGTGATAGTTCTCATGGATCCTGCGCTCCGCGCTTGTTTAGACGACGGAGACAGGGAGAACACACACATATTGCTTCAAAGTGTCAATACTCTGTATTTTTTTTAAAGAATCATCTAAATAAAATACAATAATGGGGCTTGATCTCAAACACTCTACTCTATCCTGGCGGTGATAACAATTCGATATTGGTCCCCCACCAAATCACTTAGATAAACAAAAAAAATTATAAAAATAAAAAAAGAAGGTGATATGGTCGAGATAAAATCCGAGATATGGTGATGACTATCATGTTATTTCTAACACCCGAACTCTGTCCTTTTATGAATAAACCATTTAACTGGCAACATAAATTCATATATAAAAAAGAGTTAAGTTTCCATCTACCTAGAATGGTTCTTGTCATCCTGAATTGTTCACAAGATTAAAGAATTTGGAGTTTCATATTTCAACTTAAAAGTTTTTCTCTTACCCCCAAACTTAAATCTAACATTGTCCTCAATGTTTTAAAGATGAATGATTAAAAGCATGAAATGGGAGAATCTGTTACCAATCGAAGGAAAGAAGTTAAGGAAAGATATTACCGTGTCGCATGAGCATGGGTTACCTCCCAATAAGTGATAATTTTAAACTCTTCATCCAGACTAAGAAAGAACTATTCACCTCATAAAATCATACAACAATAGACGGAACAATTGTGGGTCATCTAAATCAAATAATGTTATCCAAAATAGAAGGAAACTGCAGCAAGCCTAGAAAGTGAACAAACAAATTACAACCTTATGCCTATCTAGTGTCTTGTTTAAGACAACTAAATCTAGTTGAGGTTCAGGTTCAGGCTTTATAAAAGGGTTTAGATAAAATATTTTAATGGGATGGATTTCCTCATTGGCAGGATCCGGAGAATCAGGTTGTAGAGTTTGAAGTAACTCAACTAATAATTTTGAAGCACATAATAATAACCTGAATAATTATGGATCCTCAAAGTTAATCAGATTGGACTTACACAGTTGACTACTATGAAAATGGTGGTCATTCTTAAGCAAATGTGTCGATTCTAATTTCCTAAAGTAATTAGGCTTAGTCTCAAAACTTAATAACTGACACATTTGAAATTCAAACGTTCCCACAATTGGAAGAAATTTTTTTGGTGGGAAAACAAAGTCAATCTTGGTATTATCGCCTGGGGAGACCACATCAACCATAGGATGGGTCTCTAAAAACTGAAATTCTTACTGGACATCACCAGGCTTAGGAAATCAAGTTTGAAGATGATCTTGTAAAATAGTAGAGGTGCAAATTTCAAGTCCCAAGTGAGGGACCTTTTTAAGAGTCAAAGGTAAAACACAGGGAGAATAATAATCACCCCCAAACTTAGAGTTTTCAGTGTCTCAAATAGACTAATCACAATTTCCCTAATTTTTAGATTGTTAGATTCCTGAAAAATGGTCAATCAATTCTTCTAGGTTATAATCAAGAGGTGCATCCTCACTCATATTTAAAATCTCTACGAGTCTATCTTTGTTACATAAGATTATTGTTTCTAAATCGTTTAACTCTAAAACAGTATTCTCAGGATAAACCCGTTCCTCTAAACTATTATCGGCTTCAAAACAAGAAAATACTACATCGTCTAAAACAGTGGTATCTCTAGTAAAATCCTCTTCCTTTTGAATAGGTGAATAATCGTTAAAATTATTTGGATTTGAACTAAAAATAACACTATCATCATGAAGAACAATTGGAGTGACAATTTCTTGATCACGCTGCATGTATATTTCAAGTTCTTCTTCAATATTATCCTTATCATCATAATAATATGAGGATGTTTGAACCTCGTCTAAATAAGTAGTGTTACCAATTTTATCTTCGTTCTCTTGAATTGGTGAATCATTATCAAGGGTAGCACTATATTGGAAACTAAAATCATCTTGAGGAATATTATTCTTTGCAAGACTTTCATTCACACTTAATGCAAACCTATTTGTATTCTCAGTTAACTGTTTGAGGGATTCTTCTAGAGAAAGTGTTGGACTACTAATTGTTCCCCATATACTTAAAATGAATCTATTTCTATTCTCAGTCAACTTCTTGAGGGAATTATCTAGAGAAAAAAATGGATCATAAGGAGTACTAGATCGCAACTGCTCGTGTGATTCTTCTAGAGAAGGTGTTGGGTCATTATAGGGAGTACTAGATCGCATCTGCTTTAGAGCATCCCTCCAAGACAAAGAACTCGAATTTTGCTCATTTTTATATTCATATGACGGGTGTATGTACGAATAGGATCACCTTGGTATGAGCAATAACCTCCAAAAGGTTGGTGGCGGTCCCGACTACTATCCATGCCATTTTGATAGTACGGATAATGTCTATTGTAAAATTCAGTCTGATATGCATTGTATTGGTCTTCATAATACCAGTTTAACATTTTCTGACAAAAGCTTCCTAATATATTTACAAAAAAAATCTAAGAAAATAAATCCTAACAGGAATGGGGTTCTAAAAATACACAAACAAGGCCGACTCAACTAAATCAAACCTACTGAATCTCGCAAACAAAAAGCATGATGGCTCCACTTAGATTGTTTCTAGACCAACTTCTATTCTTCCAAAAGGCAACTAGTTACAGTTTTAGCAAATCTCTTAGAACGATCCAAATTAGATTAAGTTGAATAGAAACATGATAAGATCTAAGGAGCTTTGATAACCCTACCTCTTTGGCAATGTTTCCTTGGGTTACAAGGCGGCTCAAATCTACTTAAAATAATCTCCCTTAACTTAAATTTAGGCTAACAGAGTAACCAATGCATTCCTTTTGAATGACTTTCCAATAAGCTCGATACCTTATAGTTCTTCTATGTAGTCAAATTTTAAGGATTAGGTTCGCGTCAGGTAATGTGTTCCTAAGGAGGGCAAGAAGGAAACGGTGATGAAATCTGAGTCCTTATCTTATATGGCCAGTCCTTTCTCTTTACTAGAAAATAAATATGTATTCAGCTTCTCAACATATATGCATACAAAGGAATATAGTAAACCCACTTGCAGGGGATTCGTGGGTTGATCGAGTCTTACCTCGTACCAGACGGGGGATGAATCGGTTGTAGTCGACTCGGTCCACCGACTCCTGTGTCAGTGTACGAACCTGAGGAGAAGAGACAATATCGTAATTGTCATCCTTCCCTGTGCAGCTTATATTTAATTACCCTTTCGTAGGGTTTAAAAATAAAATAATGTCCAAAAACGTCCCAAAGTAAAGTCCAAAGATAAAAAATTACAAAAATAAAAGATTTCTTAATACAATTTTCTAAAAACAAAAATAAATAAAACCCTACAAATTAAATAAAATTAAAACTAAATAAAAAAAATAAATAGTCTTCTTTTTCCGTTCTTTTCGATTTATCTTTGACTCCAAGTCTTTAATCAATCATTATGATCTTTGGCTTCAATTTCTTTTTGATCCAAAACCTGTAATACAAAGAAAAATACCCCAAAACATAAAATAGAACAAATAAAAATAAAAATCTAACTAAACTAACTAACTTAAAAAAAACTAAAAACAAATCTAAAAACAAGTCCGCGTCGACGGCACCAAAAATTGATGTGGATTGTAGATGGTGGTAAGAGTGGGTTTCAAACTCTCGAACTTGTGAAGATTGATTTTAGATTTAAAAACTGATTTTAAACTAGAAAATACACAAAATATGAAAGTAATATTCACAAATACTGAGGTTATGGATTTCACTATTAACCAATTAAAGTGATTCAATCTAATTAATATTCATGCAATACTTTACGTTTAAAGTGATTCCAATATTTTGCAAAAGTAGATTTTCAAAGTACAATTGTAAATCAAAAGTATAGAACATCAAAAACCATAGGCTAAGCATGCTCTATCAAAAGAAATCACAACTGCTTAATAAAAATCCTTAAATAATAACCTGAATAATTGTGGAGTCTGGAAAAACTCAAATAATAAATTTAAGGCACATAATAATAACCTGAATAATTATGGATCCTCAAAGTCAATCAGATTTGACTCACACGGTTGACTACTATGAAAATGGTGGTCATTCTTAAGCAAATGTGTCGATTCTAATCTCCCAAAGTAATTAGGATTAGTCTCAAAGCTCAATGACTGACACATTTGAAATTCAAAGGTTCCCACATATGGAAGAAAATATTTTGGTGGGAAAACAAAGTCAATCTTGGTATTATTTCCTAGGTAAACCACATCGACCATAGGATGGGTTTCTAACAACTGAACTTCTTTCTGGATATCAACAGGCTTAGGGAATCTAGTTTAAAAATGATCTTGAAAAATGGTAGAGGTGCAAATGTCAAGCCCCAAGTGAGGGACTTTAACCAGGGATACTTTACAATCACAAGAATCATCGGTACCTCCAAACTTAGGGTGGACATTACTCTCAGATAGACTAAAAACCGTTGGTTGGATTCTAGGGTTTTTAAGGTCAGAAATGCACTCAGCTTCTTCTATAGAAGGAAATAAGTTAGACTTATAAACTGGTAGAAGTTCAAACTTAGCTTTCCAAATATTATAAGTGTCCATCAAAGGTGCAGAATCTAACAATCACCTCATTAATAACACTATCATTGTCAACATCAAACCCAAAGTGGGCTAGGCATTTCTCTAATGGATATTCTCACAAAGTGTTTGGAAAAGATTTCTGAACTGAAGTACTAGTTATGTTCACTTCTTCCGAATCATAGATCTCACAAGAAGGTTGTGTACTTATACTAAATAGATTCAGTTCAATAGTCATGTTACCAAAAGAAAAATTAATTATTCCATTTCCATAATTGATGAAGACATTGTATGTTGCTAAAAAGGGACGACCTAAGATCACTGGTAGTTGAACCTCTGGAACCTGGAAAGGTTGGGTGTCTAGGACAACAAAATCCACTGGGAAACTATTCTATCAACCTGAATCAAATCATCTTCTATCACATTAAAATTCTCTAAGAGTCTATAATTTTCGATAGAGACTATTGTCTTCGAATCGTTAGACTCTAAATCACTAGTCTCATGACAAACTCGTTCCTCTAAACCATTATCGGCTTCAAAACAAGAAAATTCTACGTCGTCTAAAACAGTGGTATCTCTAGTCAAATCCCCTTCCTTTTGGATAGGTGGATAATCATTAAAATTATTTGGATTTGAACTAAAAATAACACTATCATCATGAAGCACAATTGGAGTGACAATTTCTTGATCACTCTGCCTGTATATTTCAAGTTCTTCGTCAATACTATCCTCATCATCATAATAATATGACGATGTTTGAACCTCGTCTAAATCAGTGGTGTTACCAATTCTATCCTTGTCCTCTTGGATAGGTGAATAATTATCAAGGGTAACACTATGTTGGCAATTAAGATCATTTTGAGCAATATTATTCTTTGCAAGACTTTCATTCACACTTAATGCAAACCTATTTGTATTCTCAGTTAACTGCTTGAGGTATTCTTCTGAGAAAGAGTTGGACTACTAATTGTTCCCCCATACTTAATACGAACCTCTTTGTATTCTTAGTCAACTCATTGAGGGAATTCTCTAAAGAAACAAATGTATCATAAGGAGTACTAGATCACAACTGCTCGTGTGATTCTTTTAAAGAAGAATTTGGGTAATTATAGGAAGTAATAGATCGCATCTGCTTTAGGGAATCCCTCCAAGACAAAGAACTCGAATTTTGCTCATTTTTATGTTCATATGACGGGTGTACGAATAGTAATTGGGATCACCTTGGTATAAGCAATAACCTCCAAAAGGTTGGTGGTGGTCCCGACTACTATCCACACCATGTTGATAGTACGGATAATGTCCATTTTGAAATTCATTCGGATATTCATTGTATTGGTTCTCGTAATACCAGTTTGACATTTTCTGACAAAAACTTCCTAATAAAACTCTAAAAATAAATCCTAACTAGAAGGGGTTCTAAATAAACACAAAGAAGTACGACTCAACCAAATCAAACCTACTGAATCTAGCAAACAAAAAGCATGATAGATCCACTTAGATTGTTTCTAGACCAGCTTCTATTCTTCCAAAAGGAAACTAGTTACAGTTTTAGCAAATCTCTTAGAATGATCCGAATTAGATTAATTCGAATAAAAGATCTAAGGAGCTTTGATACCCCTGCCTCTTTGGCAATTTCCTTGGATTACAAGGAAGCTCGAATCTACTTAAAATAATCTTCCTCAAATTTTAGTTAACATAACAGAGTAATCAATACAGTCCTTTTGAATGACTTTCTTATAAGCTCGTTACCCTATTGGTCTCTTTCTAGTCAAAATTTTAAGCTTAGGTTCACCTTTGGTAACATGTTCCTAAATCGGGCAAGAAGGAAACAGTGATGAAATCCGAGTCCTTATCTTGTATGGCCAGTTCTTTCCCTTTACTAGAAAATAAATCTGTATTCAGTCCTCAACATATATGCATTACAAAGGTGTCCAGAAAACCCACTGACAGGGGATTCGTTGAAGTCGACTCAGGCCACCGACTCCTATGTCAGTGTACGAACTCGAGGGGCAGAGACAATATCGTAATTGTCGTCCTTTCTTGTGCAGTTTATATTTAATTACCCTTCCGTAGGATTTAAAAAAATAAAGTCCAAAGTCATTTCGATCAAATCTAAAAATAAAAATAAATAAAACCCTAAAAATTAAATAAAAATTAAAAATAACTAAAAATAAATAAATTCTTCTTCTTTTTCGATTCATTTCGATTTATCTTTGACTCCAAGTCATTAATCAATCTATATAATCTTTGGCTCCAATCTCTTTTTGATCCAAAACCTGTAATACGAAGAAAAATACCTAAAAATGTAAAACAGAACAAATAAAAATAAAAATAAAAATCTAATTAAACTAACTAAACTAAAAAAAAAAAACTAAAAACAAATCTAAAAACAAGTCCGCGTCGACGACGCCAAAAACTGATGTGTTTTAGAAATAGTGTTAAATAAGGTTCAAACTCTTGAACTTGTGTAAATTGATTTTAAACTAGAAAATATACACAAAAGATGAATATAATATTCACAAATACTGAGGTTATGGATTTCACCATTAACCACTTTTAATTGATTCCAAAAATAATAATTCTAACCAATTCTAGCTAAAATAAGTGACTCTAATTTTTGCCAAAGGTAGATTTTTAAAATATCAATTGTAATGACAAGCATGGCTCATCAAAATCTCTAGGTCCCAGCATAAACAATCAAATAAAATCACAATCAATTAAGAAAAATCATAATTTCAATTCAAAATAAATGCAAAAGTCATAAAAGAATTATTAAAAGCTACCAATTAATCATGGAAAAATGGTTTCCTCCTTGCCTCAGTGATGGGGTTTAGCTCATCTTGCTCAAAACAGCCTCAAAAGATTGGTACATAGCTCAAAAATTGTTTGAAGGATGGAAAAATAATAACACAAATGGTTCGCAACAGTGTAACGGCATTGCAAACCACTGTTACTGTTACAGAAGAAAAGTGTTTTTAGCTGAAGATAAACGTTGCAGATGCTAAGATATCCGTTGCAGATGGGTTGAAGAAACCATTGCAGCTGAAGAGAAACGTTGTAAAGCTCAAGATAAACGCTGTAAAACGGTTGAAGAAACCGTTGCCTTTTCTCTGTTCTTCGTGTTCTTCAGCAGCAACAGAATAGTTTTTCCTGTGACGATTTTTTTCTACTTATGTTGGCCTCCTGAGCTTGACCCAACCTCCCTCAATCCTTTGTCTCCCTT
>JAJJMC010016440.1:3112499-3182967 GCA_023531435.1 Papaver californicum
CCCCCCGTTTTTTCTTCAATCTCGTAGCTATTTATAGGTTCCACAAACCCTAACAACTCATCCTTAATCGAGAATGACTCAAAAACCAATCCCAAACCAACTCGAATTCTATTTAATCCAAAATCAGGTCGTGATAGTTTTTTTCCGACAATATCATCAATTCTCTAGCTCTTTTCTCGGCAGGAAACACTCTAGTTGATGTGATTAGACCTGGGTTGATTAATTCTTCATGTATCTGAATCGAATAGCCTTCTAAATCCCATGAAAATAGGATCCAAAACTTATCAGGTATTTCTCACCCATGCAGATTACTTTCCCGCCTATTCCGGATTTTAAACAAATTGGAGTGGGTGCCTTAATAAATCTGATAGTTGCCTTTAGTAATTTCTATGGGGGTGCCTTTAGTAATTATTCGAGCCAATTTTCCATAAAAGTTTATTTCCCAAAAATACCTACAAACACATAAAATACCATAATAAGTACAAATTAAACACTAACAAAATAGATAATTGAGGACAAATAAGACACTAAAAAGTGTATATCATTCCTTCACTAGCAAGCTCAGCTCTCCGATTTTGGTCATTCTCCGCCTAAAAGTAGAGAGGATACAGACGTATTGAGTCAGAACGTCTCAAACACAAAATTCTTGAGCATGGACCATAAAACTTGTCATAAATACTCATAAACGCTATATGAGGACTTCGAGATAAAATATAAGATGTTCCTTTCCATTCCTCGTGAGCCACTTATTTCTCCGAAACAAGAGAAAAAAGTGATCTTCCTCCTTTTTCCCAATAAGTCGACGGCCTTAGACCATTGGGAGACTTCGAATAAAGTGGAGTACATATAGGATACACCGGTGCTCAAACAAATCATTCACATTCATTGTGAATTGTTATTTAGGGGATTATATGAGTTAGAACAATCACAAGACGTTTTACAAAAAATGCCCCAGAAGCAAATTTTACTGCCTCTCGGAAACTCTGAAGCATAATTGGTTATGAATCTGGGCGGTGGTTCTTATATCAAAAGTTTTGTATTGGTTTCCAATACAACGTGTTAAAAGGGTGAATCAATCGGACAAGCGAGCTAAGAGTTATGGCAAAAACGACTAGCGGAATTAGATCTGAAAACTGTCAGGATTTTCTTGGATACTTCATGAGTTCTACTTTTTGGTCGTTTTGACACTGCAAATAAGCTCAAAACCTAGAGTTTTTACTCAATGGACGTAGGAAATTGTTTTCTAATAAGGATAGAGGGGTCAATCATCCAAAAAAGAGGTCGTATGAAGATTTTATGGCATTTTTCCTTGGCACTATACTTCTAAAATTGTCTGAGGACAAAAATTTATGAATACTTTGTGAAATTCAAGCATAGTCATACTTATATGAAAAATTCGAAGAGTCTACATGGATTATTACTATTACAAGGAGGATAGAAATTCCTCGAGAAGGATCCAAGTTAGCGGAGGATTCCATCACCACCTCGTCTTCGTGGTTTATTTCATCATCAATAGCATCGGATTCAGACCCTTCATGGATTTCCTATGTACAAGATGTTTCTTCAAACTCTTTCTTCCCCGAATTATGTTCTCCTTCCACGCTCATGGTGTCCCCTAAGGCCTTTAGAGCCTCATCGAAGTCAACACAAGAACTTGTGCTCATATGCTACACCAAGATGATAAAGTATATTATAATTTGAAAACACACAAGTATTGAGAATGACAAGTGGAATACTTACGTTCTTACGGGGACCGGTCTTGCTTCCAGGAAAGATCATCCTTGGTCCTTGCCTTACAAGTTGGGGGCTATTAGCAGCAACAGAAACAACATCTACTCGAGGACGAACGAATGTCTAGTGGAAAGAATGAAAGATAAGAATCATAATGGTCATGTCTCTATAATTAAGAAGTCAAAAAAATGGGGGACCATTACCTCCTGACTCGCATCAATGATTAGCTTCTGCTTGGCGTTTGACGAACTTTGCAAATTGGGACCCCGAACTTTATCTCTTTTGGAAGGGGCGCCACTCTTCACTGGAGATCACGAGAAGAATTCTTTGAAGTGACTCCTCTCATCATTCCAGAAGCTCACATACATGGATGATATCCGAGGCTTCCTACCCTGACATAAGAAAGGAATGCTTATTCTCTCAGGAAAACAAACATTTAAATTCTTCTTCAATTCGCTGATGGATGAGGCTGGTTTATGACTACGAGGCACTTCCTGATCAAAACTTATCTGACGAACCCCACGATTAAGTTGTATGCCTGCACTGAATAGACTTCCGAATGAAGAGCAATGATGTAACCTGGAATGGAGCAATTCATGAATACTTTCTGACTAGGATAAAAGGCATTATTCTGCTTCTTTGGACTTGACCAGAGAACCATCTCAACCCCTTCGGAAAAAGTAGTCGATGAAATATACCCATGCTCAGAATCCTAAGGCCTGAAGTTTACCTCGCTCTGGACGTATATCAAATCATTTAAATTCACTGAGGTAATACATCTTCTATGCCAAGGACAGATCCTTATAGTTCAATGGCTCCCTGCAAGTTCAAAGGCTTTGACAAAGGTGCAAATTTGGGAAGTGCTCCCATAACCATGCTTGGAGAAACACAATATGAATGCTGGGATCAATCTTCATAAACCCATTAGAAATCTTCATATCGCGAACCAATGAATCTAAATGAGAATAGAAAGAACCAAGAAACAATTTTCCAAGGGGGAGGAATTCACCTCCAGCAAGTGCTACTGCCAGAGGAACAACCGAGAGCTTTAACAACCAGATTATCAGAAACGTTGCAGTGGTTAAGGGGTCACTAAGAGTGGGGTCATCCATATCGGTTTTACCATTTCACCAATAATAGATTCACTTCACATAAGATGCACCATTCCGACACCTACCCTGTTGGATTTCTTCTATCTTTCTCTGCAAATCCGTGATTATTCGCTTTTCTTCAGCAGAATTTTTGACATGGAGAGTCCCAGAAACCGGGAGATGCAACAAACTAACTACATCTCCATAGTGATTGTTAGTTCACCCCAGGCGCACATAGCAGAATGAGTTGGTCCACACTAATGTGAAGAAAAATTCAAAAGACCTTCAACATCCTTGAAAACCTGCAGATGATCAGACATCCTTACAGCATGAAGTATTCGGGCATCTCTCAAAACCTTAACCAGTGAAGAGTCATTTAACATTACTCTACACCAGCTTACCCACTTTTTCATAGGAACTTGGTATGTCTTGAACTCAACAGAAGAAGATAATAATCTCCCCTATGCAAATAAAGCCTTAGAACAACCTCAAGAGTAACACTCTGAGGAAAGGCATACTTCTCAGAGTTAGGAATAAAGTTTCCAATAAAACCAGAAGTTACGACGATTTCTTCTGAAATATATTCTTGGAACCTATCATGAATATGAGGTACATTATCAAAAAATACAATATCAAAAACTTCTTCTCTATTCTGACCAGAAGATGTGCCAACATCATTATTATGCTCACTAGTCATCTGCAACAGATTCAAATTCTTCCTATATAGAAAAAGATTGAAACCCTAGTTTGTTAAAGGTTGACGGTATTTGAAAAATATATGGTTCTAGTTAAAAAAAAGGTTTGCAAGAAAAGAAGGCATTATGGTGTCAAAAAAATAGAGAAAAAAAAAGGACACGTTTACTTTGCTCTTGGCTGGTGACGCGTACTCAAGGAACGAGTTTTGACCTGCTGTTGTATACTCGAGAATGACCTATTCGTACTGTTGCTGTCACGGACCGGAAAATTCCGCCTCCGGCGTTAAGCGCTGGGCAGGCCAGAACTTCCCGATGCGTGGCTTGAACGATAGTAACCGGACCTTAAAGCTTAACTTCTCGCTAGAAAATTCAGGTAGATTTTCCTTCCCAAGCATGCTTTATATGCATGAGTCATGAACGCTCTGATGATTTGTACCTTGTGGCTTACCAGGCAAATACAAGTCGATTTTCCTTTCCGGGCATGCTTTGGAAGCATGATACTCGAAACGTAGTTTCCATACTGCTACAACTCACCCCTTGTTCTGCTAAGGGTTGAAGGATATACAAGCCAATGGTGATGCCTTTGGAATGCAGCACTTTCTTATCAGCATTCTCCAGGCCAAAGTCATGCCTTGGACTAACGCCAAGGCCATTTCAAGCCTAATTTCCAATTCCTTAAATCTTCTTTGACCATGCGCTGGAGCCTACACTGATATTGCTCTTGCCAAAGGTGTGACATCAAGACACATGCCAGTCTATGTTGTAATGGTTGATAGGAAGTATGAACAATCCATCGAATGAAATTGCTACTACCTCATCAAGTGTGGCAACAATCATCTCTTGACTTGACATTGCCGAGCCAGATGATATGAGTTACCATAATGTCGCAATCACCTCTAAACTAGATGATATGAGCGACATGGTGTTGCACCTCAATGAATTGCATTGCGGCTGCCTACGTACCCAACCGGTAACTTGAAGGGATCAAGCATGACCATAGTTCATCTGGATAGAGATAAGCAACTTAATCCTATTAAGGCAAAGCCAACATTGATTCCAACTTTGTTGCAAGGCCAAAAGCCAAGCTAAGCCTAGTCCGTATAGTCCAAAGGACTTTCGCAAAGTATGTACCAACTTACGCATAACTATCGCTACTTAGCATGCATAATGCATTCTCGAGTACACAATATAGATGAATGATGCTTTCGCATAATTTAAGCTTGCTCGGGTAAGCTACAAGAATATTGATGCTTAAGCATCAAGTATGCACCAACATATAGGCCACATCGCATATATGTGCATTACCGCTCATGCACATTCAACCAAAGCTCCTTCCCTATATATGTCTTAATCGCATTTCCATATATTTAGAATACAAGGGTAAGGGACATCCATCGACTATACTTTTTAATAGTGCATACTCGGGTACGCATCACGGATCAGTGAAGCTTCCTCGGATACGCGTCCTCGGGTATACTTCACAGCAATTGGGATGCTTGCTTGGTAAGCATCCTCTGGTACGCTTCATCGATTTCCAACTAACACCTCCTCCCTATATATGTCTTATTAGCATTTCTACAAGTGGATATAAGGAGGGTAGTTTGCATTCATCTACTGAACTTTCTAGTGATGCACTCTCAAGTATGCATCACGGCACAATAGTGCCTCGTCACTATAATGCGCTCTCGGGTACGCAACATAGGGTCGGTGATGCATCTCAAGCATGTATCATGGCATAATAGTGCCTTAGAATTATAATGCATTCTCGGGTATGCTTCATAAATTTCCAACCAACACCTCCACCCTATATATATATATATATATATATATATTATTAGCATTTCTACAAGTGGATATAAAGAGGGTAGATAATACCCCCAAACTTATATTTTGCTAGTCCTCGAGCAACTCCAATCTAGAAAAATAAAAATAAATCCTATCTCACTTTCGCAGGCATCATGATTGCAATTAGCGTGTGCAACAAGCCTTTAAACCCCTAGGTGTCCCTAGTGGACGAGTTTTATTCTCGTGAGGGTTTACCAGAGGTGTACCCACAAAACCTTTCCTCCAAATTTTGAACGATGGAGGGGAGACACTAGACATGCTATTTAGTTGGCTACAAAATTCTTTGGCTATGAGAGGAAATACCCTGTTTTGAGTCCAATTGTTGTACACGAGTTTACACTTCTAGCGTACTAAAATTCATATATAAGAAAACAAAGCACTACTTAGAAAGTCATACAATGGACCACAATACTCGGAATCTAAAAACCAACAATCACATGAATAGATCAAGAAAATGGATATGGAGATGATGAAGTTTGCACATGTTGACTAAGGTGAATAGTGTTTCCCATATTTTTCTGAAGGTTAGTGTTATGATGAATTCTAATGGATTGAGATACGCTACCACTGGTCTTAATCCTTATACTAATATCAACTCAGCTGGTATACTCCAACGATCGATTTATTGAAAATAAAACAATTATTTACTTATTATTATTTTTATTTTTCATTATTTTTTTTTGGTCTAAATAAAATACAATAATGGGGCTTGATCTCAATCACTCTACTTTATCCCAACACCGATTACAATTCGATGCTAGAGCCTCAACAAATCACTTAGACAAATACATAAAATTGTAAAATAAAAACAGAATGTGATATGGTCGAGGTAGACTCCGAGATATGGTGACGACTATCATGTTATTTCTAACACTTGAGCTCTGTCCCTTTATGAATAAACCATTTAGCTGGGTCCCTCAACTCCTACAACCAAGAAGTTGGTTTCTATCTACTTAGGATGGTCAGTGTAATCCTGAATTGTTCATAAATTTCTAGATTTTTGGAGTTTTTGGTACAACAATTTTTTTAAAATTTTTTTCTCCCTTACCCCCAAACTTCAACTGAACATAGTCCTCGATGTTCTAAAGATAAATGAATAAAAGTATGAACAAAGAAAATTACCGAGCAAAGTAAAAGAGATAGGGAAAGATATTACCAGCATTGTGTACCAAAAGCATATGGGTTGCCTCCCATAAAACGCTAAGTTTAAAGTCTTCAGCCATACCAAAAAAGGATTAGTCATAATTTACGAATCATATAATAATAATATGAATAATTGCGGGTCCTTGAAGTCAATTGAATTTGACTCACTCAGTTGACCACGATAGATTTGGTAAAGGTTGTGGTCATTCTCATGAAAAAGTGTCGATTCCAATTTTCTAAAATAATTATATATAAATTCCAAAATTTAAGAATTGACACATTTGAAAAACAGATGTTTCCACATTTGGAAAATAAAATTTTGGTGGGACAACAAATTCAATAATGGTATCATAGCCTGAATAAACCACATCAACCAGAGGATGGATTTCTATCACCTGAAGTTCTTTCTGAACATGATTAGGTTCGGGAAAACGTGTATGAAGATCATCTCTTAAGATGGTAGAGGCACAAACGTCAAGTCCCAAGTGAAAGATCTTTTTAAGAGTCAAAGGTAAAGCACGTGGGGGATGATAATCACCCCCAAACTTAGAATTTTCAGTGTCCTTAGATAGACTACCCACAATTTCCCTAATTTCTAGATCGTCGGATTCCTGAAAATGGTCAATTGATTCTTCTAAGTTATAATCAGGTGGTGCATCCTCACTCATATTTAATATATCTACGAGTCTATTATCTTCGTTTGAGACTATGGTCTTTGAATCGTTGGACTCTAAAACAGTAGTCTCGGGATAAACTCGTTCCTCTAAACCATCCTCGTCTTCTTAATAACAAGGAAATATTTCATCATCCATAACAATGGTGTCTCTAGTTAAATCCTTTTCCTCTTGAATAGGTAAATAGTTATTAACATTACTAGGATTGGAACTAGAAACACCATTATTATCATGAAGCTCAATTATTGTAATAATTTCCTCGTCATTATGACTACGAATTTCAAATTCTTCGTCAATACTTTCCTCATCCTCATAATGACATGAAGATGATTAAACCTTATTTGAACAAGTAGTGTCTTCAATTCTAACCTCCTTCTCTAGATTAGGTAAATATTTGTCATTATTATCAAGGGTAAAATTGAAAATACTATTTTGGCAATTAAATTCATTTTGAGCAATATTAGCATCTAAACGTTTATTTTTAATTTTCTCCTCATCTAAACGTGCATTAATTTCACTGAGAGTGGCACTTATAGCTTCACGTCTTTCTGTTATCTTCCGCCCATTTTTATCTAGTTGATTGAGTTTATCATTCCAAGAATCATACGAAAAATCAAGACTTTCTGAAGTTTCTAAATAACCCCGGGGGGTATCCTCTAAAGATGAAGAACTAACATTTTGTTTAGAATAATATTGCACATTTACCCATTCATACGATTGGTGAGTGTGCGAATAGTAATTGGGATCACTATGGTATGAACTATAACCTCTAGAGGGTTGATAGTGGTCCCAAGTACTATCCACATATGTTCATAGTACGGGTAATGTCCATTTTGAAAATCAGGTCGATATTCATTGTATTGGTCCTCATAATATCAGTTCGATATTTTATTTTTTATGTGCACGTACAAATGCAGGTTCGACTAAAATAGGTAGGATCAGGTGACCTAGCAAAATATACCTACTGTCAAAGACTGGTCAAAGGTACAAGGCTAAGGCTCGTGGTGGTTCGGCTGATAACGGCCAGAGGGTTCAACGTACTATCCTACGTGTTTTCCTAATAATCAGTGCCGGAAGATGCAATATGGTGTGTGCACTTGTGTTTTCTTTTATATACAAAATAAAAGAAAATCTAAAATAAATATATACAAAAAAAAGAAATTTTTAATGAAAAATCTACAAAAAAAAAGAAAAAAAAAAGAGATATACTACTTACCTTTTCTAGTAGGCAATTTCCACAATTAATGCAAAAGATCACCTGCACATCAAAGCTAAGAAAATATTCAACTAAATATAAAAGATAAAATACAAATAAAATAAATCCTAATTAAAAAAAAATAAACCTAAAAAAAATAATCTAAATCCTAACCTAAAAAGAAGTCCACGTCGGCGGCGCCAAAAATTGATATTGTTGTGACAGTGGTAAGAAAAGTATCGTTCACTCGGACTTGAGAAGAAAGCTTTTATACCTAGTTCTATTTTCTAAATAGAAGATAAACAAAAGATGATAATAAGTTTATAGAAAAGACTGAGACAAAGGATTCCACCATTAACCAATTTATGTGATTCAGTTAAAACAATACTCATGCAATTCTTACATTCAAAGTGATTCTAAGTATTGCATGTAGTAGATTTATAAAACAAAAGATGTAAATCGCAAGCATGAGGCATCAAAAATCCCTATACCAAGGATGCTCCATCAAGAGAAAACAAAACTATTTAATAAAAATCATTATTCCAATTTTGATTCAATACAAATAATCATAAAAAGAATTGCAAAAATTAATTAAATAGATATTACCACATAATTATTGGAAAAATAGCTTCCTCTGTTTCCTCAGCAATGGGGTTTATCTCATCATGCTCAAAACACTCTCAAAATATTGATTCATGGCTTAAAAAGTGTTTACAAAGGTGAAAAGAAGAGAAAAAACTGACACAATAAATTTGAGACAGATATAAACGTTACAGATGATGCTTTCTCTGTCGCTCAAAGGTATAGATAATGTCATAAAAAATTTTACGAAGATGTTCTTCTCTTCCACGACGAAGTTCTTTTTTTTACGAAGAAGTTCTTCTTCAGACTTTTCGCAACGATTTCTTCAACCTTTTAGCAATAGTTTCTTTATCTTTTTCACGAGCAGATTTTTCTGGATAATTTTTTTTTTTTCTCTGGCGGAGCCCCCCCCCCCCCCCCCCCCCCTTTCTCTTCTACAACTCCTCTATTTATATTAATCATCAACCTTACTCCAAATCTTCTAAAAATTGTTTTCATCAACGAAATTATTCTCAGCAGTAAAGGCCGAGAATATTTTCTTCTCTTTTTCACCACTTTCACGCTGGCAGAGTGTCAATGGGAATCAAATGTTCTTGCCTAATTGAATCTTGAGAATCAAATCTGTTGATGCAGTTTCCCAATCTTGTTGAGATACATTCAAAACCCGAGATATTAGTTTCCTTTTTTTACGGCAGAGAACCATTTTTTTCACGAGGTTACAATGAGTATTATTGTTATCCAAATCTTGTACACATCCTATTAATAAAACAACAAGAAATATTGCCTTAAACTCCCAAAAAACTTGTTCAGATTCCACTCAGAAAAGAATGGATTTTCCCACTCAAGGCTTTATTCAAATTTCAAAGAAGGTGGTGCCAAACTTGCATGGTGCCTTTATCAATTCTCATGGGTGCCTTTAGTAATTTTCCATGTGTCTTTAACACTTTTTTGATCCAAATTTCTCCATAATTATTATTCTTCGAAAATACCTACAAATACAATAAAAACATACATTAGTGCAAAATAAAATACTAACAATATATAATATCGGGACTAATACAAACACAAATATGTGTCTATCAACATTCATCTACTGCACTTTCTAGTGATGAATTCTCGGGTATGCATCACGGCACAATAGTGCCTCAACACTATAATGCGCTCTGGGGTATGCAACATATGGTCAGTGATGCATCTCAAGCACGCATCACGGCATAATAGTACCTTAGTACTATAATGTGTTCTCGGGTATGCTTCATGAATTTCCAACCAACACTTCCTCCCTATATATGTCTTATTAGCATTTCTACAAGTGGATATAAATAGGGTTAGGGGAATTCATCGACTGCAATTTTTAGTGATGAATACTCGGGTATGCATCATGGCACAATAGTGCCTCAACACTATGATGCGCTCTCCGGTACGCGTCCAGGACATTTGTACCTTTCCCGGATAAGGGTCATTTTTGACTTGTGATGCATTCTAGAGAACGCAACACGCATAATAGTGCCTTAGCAATATAATTCAAGGCCAATGCATCCACACCCTAATGCTTTCCTAAGTGAGCTTTATAAGCTTAGGATGAAGCTTCATCCCATGCCATGACACATCCCTAAGTAAGCGTCATGCGAAAAATTACGGGTATTATATTCTTACCACCTTCAGATAATTTTGTCCTCGAAATTCAACTCAAAAACTATTGTGGACAACCTTCATCGATTTGGATTTCCTGCGCATATATCCCATACCATGATGCACAGAAATCCTGCAAGGGTCTAATGTTTGTTAATGAACACAAATTAGAACCTTCTGAATATGCATCTCATACCGCATATCCTGGAATCCTAATAGGGCACTTAGTTGTCTAAAGGCCGATTAAGACCTTTCAAACATACGTCCCATACCGTATGCTCGAGGATCATAAAAGGTTTTACAACTCTACCAAGAAAAATCAATTTGGATCCCTACACATGTCTCCCATACCACATGCTCAAGAATGTAAAAGGATTTACTCAACATAGGATCTTAAGTGCACGTCCCATATCATACACTTAAGAGTCCCCAAAGTTCAAGAAGGTTGAAAGGGTCATCGCAAATTGATAAGAAGTTCCTAGCGTAGTACTGTGAGGGCCAAACTCAAATTCCAGTGAAGTCGGATGCAAGCCATCATCCCTGACGATCTTCCACTCGTAAGTGGGAGCTAGCCAACATGATAACGCAAATCATTCCAGCGACGGGTGTGGGGTGATCATTCCCAGTGGCAAGGGTAGTCAGATACCAGCCATCGTTCCAAACGGGTTTTCTTGCAAACTCACAGAACAAGGTCAAACTCATCCAAATCTTACCGGAGTAACTAGCAAGTTACAATTTCTTTTTATATAAGCACTTGGCCTGATTTACCCACTCTATTTTTGCACAAAGTTGGCCTACTCTTCCAACTTTTTATATTTCCTTTGAAGGAAAATTTTGTAGTCATATTACAAAATGCTCACTGACAAGTCCAAAACTCACAGTCCCTAGTGTTTTCTCGGAACTTACTATGATACCATTTGTCATTGACCGGAAAATACCGCCTCCGGCACTATGCGTTGGGCAGGCCAGAACTCCTCGATGCGCGGCTTGAACGACAATAACTGGACCTTAAAGCATAACTTCTTGCTGGAAAAATGCAGGTAGATTTTCATTCATGAGCATGCTTTTTATGCATGAGTCTCGAATGTTCTGATGATTTGTACCTTGTGGATTACCTGGCAAATACAGGTCGATTTTCCTTTCCAGGCATGCTTTGGAAGCATGATACTCGAAACGTAGTTTCCATACTGCTCCAACTCACCCCTTGTTCTACTAAGGGATGAAGGTTATACAAGACAATGTTGATGCCTTTGGCATGCATCACTTTCTAACGAGCATTCTCCATGCCTAAGTCATACCTTGGACTAACGCCTAGGCAAATTCAAGCCTAATTTCCAATTTCTTAACTCTGCTTCGACCATGCGCTGGAGCCTATACTGATCTTGCTCTTGCCAAGGGTGCGACATCCAGGCACATGCCATTCCATACCGTAACGGTTGATAGGATGTATGAACAATCCATCGAATGAAGTTGCAACTACCTCATCGAGTGTGGAAACAATCGTCTTTTGACTTGGCATTGCCGAGCCAGATGATATGAGTTACAATAATATTGAAATCACCTCTAAATTATATGAAATGAGCGACATGCTCAACTTTATGAATTGCATTGCGACTGCCTACGTACCCAACCTGTAACTTGAAGGGATCAAGCATGACCGTAGTTCATCCGGATAGAGACAAACAACTTAAGCCTATTAAAGCAAATCCAACATCGATTACAACTTTGTTGCAAGGACAAAAGCCAAGCTAAGCCTAGTCTGTATAGGCCAAAGGACTTTCGCAAATTATTTACCAACTTACGCATAACTATCGCTACTTAGCATGCATAATGCATTCTTCAGTACACAACATAGATGAATGATTCTTTCGCATAATTTAAGCTTGCTCGGGTAAGCTACAAGCATATTGATGCTTAAGCATCAAGTATGCACCAATGTATAGGCCACATCGCATATATGTGCATTACCGCTCACGCACATTCAACCAAAGCTCCTTCCCTATATATGTCTTAATCGCATTTCCATATATTTAGAATACAAGGGTAAGGGACATCCATCGACTGTAGTTTTTAATAGTGCATACTCGGGTACGCATCACGGATCAGTGAAGCTTCCTCGGATACACGTCCTCGGGTATACTTCACAGCAATTGGGATGCTTGCTTGGTAAGCATCCTCTAGTACGCTTCATCGATTTCCAACTAACACCTCCTCCCTATATATGTCTTATTAGCATTTATACAAGTGAATATAAGGAGGGTAGATGACATTCATCTACTGAACTTTCTAGTGATGCACTCTCAAGTATGCATCACGGCACAATAGTGCCTCGTCACTATAATGCGCTTTCAGGTACGCAACATAGGGTCAGTGATGCATCTCAAGCATGTATCATGGAATAATAGTGCCTTAGCATTATAATGCATTCTTGGGTATGCTTCATGAATTTTCAACCAACACCTCCACCGTATATATATATTATTAACATTTCTACACGTGGATATAAGGAGGGTAGATAATACCCCCAAACTTATATTTTGCTAGTCCTCGAGCAAATTCAATCTAGAAAAATAAAAATAAATTCTAACTCACTTTCGCAGGCATCGTGATTGCACTTAGCGTGTGCAACAAGCCTTTAAACCCCTAGGTGTCTCTAGTGGACGAGTTTTATTCTCGTGAGGGATTACCAGAGGTGTACCCACAAAACCTTTCCTCCAAATTTTAGCTACTTGTGAACGATTGAGGGTAGACACTAAACATGCTATTTAGTTGGCTACAAAATTCTTTGGCTATAAGAGGAAATACCCTGTTTTGAGTCCAATTGTTGTACACGAGTTTACACTTCAAGCGTACTAAAATTCATATACAAGAAAAAAAAGCACTGCTTAGAAAGTCGTACAATGGACCACAATACTCGGAATCTAACAAACGACAATCACACGAATAGATCAAGAAGATGGACATGGAGATGATGAAGTTTGCACATGTTGACTAAGGTGAACAGTGTTTCCCATTTTTGTCTGAAGGTTAGTGTTATGATGAATTCTAATGGATTGAGATACGCTCCCACTGGTCTTAATCCTTATACTAATATCGACTCAGCCAGTATATGCAAGGTCCCTAGCGATCGATTTATTGAAAATAAAAATATTATTTACTTATTTTTATTTTTATTTTTTATTTATTTATTTTTTGTCTAAATAAAATACAATAATGGGCTTGATCTCAATCACTCTACTTCATCCCAACACCGATAACAATTCGATGCTAGAGTCCCACCAAATCACTTAGAGAAACACATAAAATTGTAAAATAAAAACAGAAGGTGATATGGTCGAGGTAGACTCCGAGATATGGTGACGACTATCATGTTATTTCTAACACCTGAGCTTTGTCCCTTTATGAATAGACCATTTAGCTGGGTCCCTCAACTCCTACAACCAAGTAGTTTGTTTCCATCTACTTAGGATGGTCAGTGTAATCCTGAATTATTCATAAATTTCTAGATTTTTAGAGTTTTGGTATAATGCGTTCTCGGGTACCTAACATAGGTAAGTGATGCATCGCAAGCATGCATCACAGCATAATAGTGTCTTAGCACTATAATACGTTCTCGGGTATGCTTCATGAATTTCCAACCAATACCTCCTCCTTATATATGTCGTATTAGCATTTCTACAAGTGGATATAAGAAGGGTAGATGACATTCATCTACTGCACCTTTTAGTGATGCATTCTCGGGTATGCATAACGGCACAATAGTGCCTCAACATTATAATGCGCTCTCGGGTGCGCAACATAGGGTCAGTGAGGCATCTCAAGTACGCATCACGGTATAATAATTCCTTAGTACTATAATGCGTTCTCGGGTATGCTTCATTAATTTGCAATGAACACCTTCTCCCTATTATGTCTTATTAGCATTTCTACAAGTGGATATAAGGAGGGTACATGACATTCATCTACTGCACTTTCTAGTGATGCATTCTTGGTTATGCATCACGACACAATAGTGTCTCAGCACTATAATACGCTCTCGGGTACGCAACATAGGGTCAGTGGTGCATCTCAAACATGCATCACGACATAATAGTGCCTTAGCACTCTAGTGCATTCTCGGGTATGCTTCATGAATTTCCAACCAACACCTCCTCCCTATATATGTCTTATTAGCATTTCTACAAGTGGATATAAGGAGGGTTAGGGGCATTCATCGACTGTACTATTTAGTGATGCATACTTGGTTATGCATCATGGCACAATAGTGCCTCAGCACTATGATGCGCTCTCGGGTACGCTTCAAGGCCATTTGTTCCTTTTCCGAGTAAGGGTCATTTTTGACTTGTGATGTCTTCAAAAGTATGCAACACGCATAATAGTGCCTTAGCACTAAATTCAAGGCTAATGCATCGACACTAAGTGAGCTTTATAATCTTAGGATGAAGCTTCCTCTCATGCCATTGCGTATCCCTAAATAAGCGTCATGCGAAAAATTACGGGTGTTACAGTTGCGCCCACGTAAAACTGATTGCTACCACCAACGCTTTCTTCTACTAAACAAACAGAACGAGAGGAAGAAGAACAAATAAAAAAGAGAGAAAGAATGTTGAGGCGGAGACACATATATATATATGCGCCAGCTTGAAGAATTCTTGCCCGATTAGGAAACTAGGAAAAAGGAGGAAAAAACGGTGCAAAATAGCCTCCCTCTTGTCAATGGAAATTTTTCCCCTCATGTTGGCGGAAAATTGATTCTCCTAGCAAGAACAAGGGCGCCTATTATCCCCAACCAAGATTCGTGTTAAGGGGTACATATCTCAAACATCCAAGAAGCTAAGTATACCTTCTTCTACTCATAAAATTTAAATTATGCGTATATAATTATTATAAGCATATTGTCATCATCTAATGCTTACTGTTCAACATTATTATTCCTCACTAAGCAGGGGACTTAATGTAGATGGTAAGTTTTTGACAAAGTCTAGGACAGTAAAACTACCCCCTACCAAGCAACAAGAATATAAAAGGATATGTGCGTATTCATTCGAATATGCCTAGCTCTATAACAAAACACGGAATAATGTATCTCTACTTATATTCTGAAAGAGAATTAAGAATCAAGACTCACTTTGAACATCCTAAACTGGCCTTGTAGCCTCCTTAATACTCAAAATATTCATGCCATATCGATCTAGTCTCAAGTCGCATAAATGCCACATATGAATTCCTTGAACTTTCCTGGAATGCGCATCGATATTCCAGCAACATCTATCAAATGAAGGAATAGCTAATGTTTAAGCTCCAAAATACACTCTAGCTTAACGCTTCGTTCACAACGAACTCGTCTCAAACTGCACTTCTGAGCTCAAATATGCTACTTAAGCACTTTGCTTAAAGATAAGCCACAAATTATGCGCCACTCCTCTTGGAAACGCCACATACTATAAGAAATACCCGCATTGAACCTCTAAGTTAGGCTAACCCTATCCTTTTCTCCTATCAGCGCCAAGTTAGCACCATATATTTGGCTTAGCACCACATTGGCGCTAGTTCGCCACTATAACGCTAACCCTAGTACTCAAGAAACGCTAACTAGATTAACTTGGCCTTAGCTAGCGTGACCCACCTGATAAGAGCTTAACTAACGCGTCTTAGATGATGTGCCCCTTGGCCGGAGCGTCCCATGCTTGGCGCGTCCCACCTGATGCGGCCTTGACCTTAGCGCATACATAGTGACGCGTCCTCGAGTAACCTAGCACTAAAAGACTAGCGGCCCAGATGATGCTCCCTTATTCCTAGCGCGTCCTTAGTGATGTGTCCCTGGCTTAGCGCCCTATCCTGATGCGTCCCACCTAATGCTTCTCCAGCCTAGTGCGTCTCCAACAGCCTAGCGCATCCCAGGCAGCCTGATGCGTCCCTAGCGCTGATGCGCCCATGCCTGGCGTGTCCCTATATCCTAGCGCTAAGGCTCCCATGCCTGCAGTGTTCCTGACTTAGCTCCCTTGGCTAATGCATCACTATCTCTAGCACGTCTCTAGTTCCATATGATACGTCCCATGCTTGGCACATCCCAGATGATGCGCTTCCATGGCTAACGTGTCCATACTTAGCGGCTACGGCTTAGCGCAGCAGTGGCTATAAGCGCATTGGTGTTTGCACTTTAGTGCTAATTATATTTGACCTAGTTAAAGTGCTAACTTCGAACCTTCTTGACACTAGATTCCTAGTCCTAGTATAATTGATATTTGCTAGAAGATGTGCATATTGGCCTTGTTCATGAGATATTAGCACATTAGCTCTACTAAAAGAGCTAGAACATTTCTATTTGTGCTAAGTAGCTAATGCTAGCTTTGCTAGATACTTCCCTCAGAAATATGTCATTCTTTTCAATATTGGTCTAATACCAAATCTTACATGGGTTTCTAATAATTCTTCTTGCTTAAGAAGACCTCTATAACATTTAGCCTCAAATGCCTCTCAGACTTACGCTAAGTCACTTCTGAGCTAATACTTAGCTATTAAATATGCCATGTTACTCCTAAGAAAGTACATGACCACTGAACTTACCAGACTCAACACTAATCAGTCTAATTATCAATTCAGTGAGTTATGTAACTTGCCTCACTGACTTAGCAAGTCATTTGACTTGACTTGACTTAATAAAAACAAAAGTGGCTTATTACTCCACTATTTACACGAGATATCAAATAAAACACATGGGGGGATTCTCATTGGGGTATTAGTATGGCGATCTACTGCAATCATGCGTTGTGGCAACAAATCCACGAACAAGAAGGTAATAAGTAGTGGGATGGTTACAGAGCAGTTGAGAGGATGATGAATAGTAGTCAACAAGTCTTCCTCACTTTCCGGACACGACCCTACTATAATCTCCACAATCATCACTTTTTCTTCTCTTCCTAACTTCCACCACTTACGAGAAATCAGTGTGTCTACTTTAAACTATAAATAGATGGTTCTCATCTATTCGAAAGGGGACAATAAGTCAAGAGAAACTAAACATACAAAATTAGCAATTCATCTCAGAGGTAATCCTTTCTTCTTCACACACTACTTATCACACTGATATTTATCAACCTTCTTTGCCTCCCCTAAGACCTACCCAATCTTCTCCACTTTTGTGATCGAAGCAGGACATGAACGACCATTTTTTGGTTTTGGCTCAACCTGTTCGATCTTGATCTCTCGAACCTACTTGAAAGTACTCTTCTGCAGTATATTTGTTTTCAAACCTAAAACAATAGCTTACCTAGATATGCTACCAGGCAGGAGATAACTTTACGGTGTCGTCACAGGTTCATACTTCTTTAATATCCTTGAATCAAAGCATGACTATCATGACTTGATTAATTGGTTTATTTCTTTCAGCAAGTACGTGTTGTGCGCCTTCAAGTGGATACTACTCATATCGCTGCTGACAGTCCTCAGTTTATTATCTCATGACATATTTTGTAGCATGTGAGTCTGAATGCTCATGTTGACCATGTTGATGTTTCTGAGGTTTCGAGAGATACCGTGAACATAGAGGATGAAGATAAGTTGGTGGATGAAGAGCTGGAAGAAACATTCCATACTAAAGGACTTTGTGAAGAATCTGAATCTATTGATGTTGATGGAGAAGTAATCAATGGAGTAGCGCCAGACTCCTCCGTAGTCTTGGACCCGTCTCAAGTAATTTTTTACTCCACTGATTTTGATGTGGATAATGTCCTCTCCAATACTGAAAATCATAAGAGGACTCCATCTCGCATACTTGTTGAGGGTGGTGCTTCCACGTTCCATCAGTTTATGCTGATTTTTAATGATCCCTCTCCCTCATAAAGAAATCTTAGGAGTCGTCTTCAAAAATGGAAAGAAGTTGTAGATGAATCTGAGAATTCTGATCTTAATATTGTTTGGATTTTATCTTTATATGGGAGTTATACGGGAGCGTCTTGCTAAAGTAGGTGAATTTACATGCTTGGATGTAATGGTCGAAGATAGAGGTAAAGTCGAAAGGCTTTCTCAGGAGTTGAAGCTTTCAATAGAGGTTTTTGAAAGGGAAAAGAAGAGACGGCTCTGGCCCAGAGAAGGATGTAATGACACGTCCTTGGGGACGCTTCATAGGGAATGACGCTGGCCTAGATTGGTGATGCGTCACTGAGGAACGGGTACTAGAGTAAGGTGCGTCCCTGATAGACAGGTCAGAGTGTAGTAATGCGGCCTTGGGGGACATGTCATTTTCTGGGTTGGCACTGGGATCGGGGATGTTGTTGAAAGGAGACACTTAGTTTATGGCTCTTGTTAGGATTCATCTTTTATTTTGGCCTCTTTCATTACTGACAGCTCTTATCGATGGTTGAAAGGTATACTAGTTGTTGATGAGTCGTCGACTCCCACGGGTGTCTCCGCGTCTTTCTTCTCTTGTTGTTCCGGTTCTTTCCAGTAGGGCAGAAGTAGTTGTGGCAGACTGCTTCATGGATTCTTGTAACTCAGAGAAAGTCTGGAAACGTAAATTTTCTAAAAGAACACGATAGACATGAATCATACCATAAATACAGAGTTCCACCAATTTATGTCCACATTCGGATCATGACAATCCAGTGCTTGAATCTTGAATCTTGAATCTCTTCACGTAGTCGTTGGGATGCTCATTATTTCTTTGGAACATTCTTCCAGGTTTGACAGGGTGATTTGCTCGGAGACGAAGAAGTACTTCTTGTAGAAGGCGCTGACCATATCTTCCCAGCAAGAGATGTTGTTGGGAGCAATGTTGTTGTACCATGTGTAGGCTCTTCCAGTGAGAAACTTTGAAAATTCTTTGAGTCGTAGCACATGATTATATTCGTGTTCCCTGAGTGATTCTAAGAATCGAGAGACATGTTCACGAACGTTTCGAGTTCCATCGTACAACGAGAAAGTTGGAGATGAGTAACCCCCTGGTAGAGGGATCCTCTGAATTTCAGGCGGGTAAGGGGGCTGATGCTGATGGACCGAGGATGCGTTCTCCTTTCTATGGTTCCGTAGGAGTCTCTCCAGATCTTCGCGAGTGACAAAATTGGATTGTTGGTATCTCTGCGGCAGACGATCAACAATAACATGAACTTCATCGTTTCTCTGGATCCTTGACGTCCCAACATCAATGGTCGATGTAAGGTTGGTTCTGGTCTGTTTGGTCAGGCGATAGCGTTATTCTGGGGAAAGTTGCTCCATAAAGTTCTTGACACAAATGAGTAATTCCTTCTGAGTGGTATCCATGTACACATGTGTTCTGGCGAAAACTTCTTGCCTCTTTATCAAATCGACAATATTGGGCGGTGTTTGAGTACTCCCAGCATTTTCGGTTATCTTATCACCAGGAGAAGGGGTGTTAGTTGTGTCAGTAGCAACATTGGTGTGAGGAGGGTTGGTAGTAAAAGGGGTGTTTTCAAATTCGCCATCACTAGTGCTACCTGAACCAGCAATAAGAGTTGTAAATGCTTCAGATCTAAGATCCGTCATTCTGAATAATTGAAAATTGGCTTTTGTAATCAAAAGGTTAATCTCCCACTGTGGTCGCTAATTGTTTTAGGATGAAAACAAATGTACTACAAAATAGTACTTTAAGTAGGTTTGAGAGATCAAGCTCAAACATGACGAGCCTGAACCAAGAAATGGTCGTTCACGTCCTACTTTGATTAAAAAGTTGGAGAAGATTGGGTAGGTCCTAGGGGAGGGAAGCAAAGAAAGTTGTAAATCTAAGTGTGATGAGTAATTTTAGTGTGTCATAAAGAACGGATTATCTCTTGAATGAATCGCCAATTCTGTATATCTTAGTTCTTTCTTGGCCTTTTTTTTAAATAGATGAAGCCATATATTTATATCTGGAGGAGACACAATGATTTCTCGTAAATGGTGGAAGTTACAAAAGAAGTGGAGGAGTAACAATTGTGGAGATTGTAGTGGATTCATGTCCGAAAAATAGGGAGGACTTGCATGGCCACTATTCCTCGTACTTTCAACTTCCTGTAACCGTCCCACTACTTGTGACCTTCTTGTTCGTGGATGTGTTTCCACAATGCACGATTTTCGTAGACTGCCAAACCAATACCCCAATGAGAAACCCCCCCCCCCCCCCCCCCCCTTCATGTGTTACATTTGATATCTCTTGGAAATAGTGCAGTCGTGGACTATCACTTTTGATTAGGTCAAGTCGAGTCAATGACTTATTAAGTAGGTGAGGCAAGTTGCTCAACTCACTGAATTGGTAATCATACTGATTAGTGTCGAGTCTGGTAAATTTGGGGGCTATGCACCATTATGGCGTATTTTAATGACCAGATGTTAGCTTATAAGTGACTTGGCATAAATCTAAAAGATATTTGAAGCCAAAGTTGCGTAAAGGTTCTTAAGGACCAGTCGTGGCGCATTTAAGAATGAGCTTTGATAGATAGCCACATAGGGGTAGCACTATCATTAGGATTTTATTTGGAAGTGTGGCACGTCCTATGGAAGTGCAGCCTGGATAAGGCTAGCACGTTGAGCTAGCGTAAAATTAGCGCTTTGAAGAGAGCGCAAAGGAGTGGTGCGCCCCAAAGGGACGTGGCCTAGGCTGGCTAGCGTTGTTAGCGCTTAGGAGTGGCGCGTCCCAAAGGGACGTGGCCTAAATAGCTAGCGTTGTTAGCGCTTAGGAATGGCGCGTCCCTGAGGGACGTGGCTTAAATAGCTAGTGTTGTTAGCGCTTTAGAATGGCGCGTCCTTGAGGGACGTGTCCTAAATAGCTAACGCTTTCAGCACTTTAGGTATGGCGCATCCTTGAGGATGAAGCCTAGGTTGGCTAGCGCTGGTTAGAGCTTAGCACAAAGAGATAGTATTAGCCTATGTGCTAGCATAGATAAGCTAGGGTTATCCTGGTGCTAAGGCACAACGGGCTCCTTTTAAGGCATTGTTCTCTGATTGTGGGGCGTCCAAGAGAAACTGCGCATAATTTGTGGCTTGTCCTTGAGAAAAATGCTAAAGTGTCATATTTCAAGCTCGGGACAACAATTTGTGATGTGTTTTTTGCAAACAAAGTATTAAGCAAAAAAAGATTTTTGGGGATGAAGCTTTAGCTATTCCTAGATATTATGCGTATAGCATAAATTGATGTTGTTTAAGTAAGAATTTGAGTATGGACATTGCTGTAAGAATAACACTAGAGAAGACATTGGATGCACAACAAGCTCTAGGAGTAGCACTAGAGAATTCGTTGGATACAGAACAAGCTCTAGGAATAGCACTAGAGAAGACTCAAGTTGCTCTATATTAGTGGGCAAACCATCAAGGAGCTTGAGATTTATTAATAGACTACATGGTCAATATAGAACGCCTATAGTTATTTGTAGAGAATGTATTCTTAATTCACCTGTGGAATTTAAGTAGAAATCCAGTATTTCGTATTATGATGGGAAGTCAGAAATATGCGCGCAAATATGCGTGGATACTTCTATGTTCCTGCAACTAGGCAGAAGGGCGGTTTTACAATTCTGACCCTAGTTAAAAACTCACCATCTACAGTTTGTCGAATCATACCTCATATAAAACATGCGCTCTTGTTGAGGAGCTTGAAAATAGAGAGAAGATAAAAAACGGTTACTTAAGAAAATAAATAGTTAAAATGGTTTGAATTAGATTTAGGTTATTTATTTTTTTAATTTGTTTAGGTTTAATATGTAAGGGTAATTTAGACTTTTTATAGATAGAAGGGTACGTAGACAATTTCTATTGTCTAAGGACACCCTCTAACCAACTACTTGGTCACCTTCAATCCTACAAAAGCCCCTTTGTTGGAATCAAAGCCCCTATATGAGGGTTCTAAAGGATAGGTACCCTGAATATAGGAAAAACCCTCCAAATGGAACCATTATGTTTGTATTTGCACCTATTATTCTAAATATTGCTTTGGGGTAAAACCACCCATGGATCATTCATCAACCACAACATAATTGAACCAATGTAATATGATAAAGGGAAAGGATACTAGAACAATAGTTTTGACAAAAGATTTCAACAAATCTTCTTGTCCATTAGATGACGTTACATCTTATGGTCCTAAATTCATATGACATGTCATCCATAACTACCAAATTTTGAATATGGCTCGATCCAAGCCAAGCTAATATACAGAAAATAAATATATACTAACTGACCATCATATATAAAACACGATATCTTAGGATATTGTTTCTTCGCCTTCTCCATTAGCAACTGTGAAAAACCTCTATTTTTTACTTCTTTTTTTCTCTGACAGTAAAGTCTTTTCTATTCTATCCTCAACATAATTCGTTGATCAAAGAAACAGGCACAATCTTATCTGCTCTTAATTTCCAGTGAGTTAAATTTCACGTAACTGACTTTGCTACACTAGAATAAGCTCAAGACCACTTCATGATTATTGATATTTCTGAGTTTCCCCGATCTACGAATGAATTTTTTTAGCTTCTCAGAATCCAAACTCAAACTTTAATCACATTCAATTGACATATCGAATTCCAGGGACACCATCTCAATTCTTACTGTCTTTACTACTGAAATAACAAAAAGTTATCAATAAATTAAGCTTCACACTTAATTTTTTATTTCTTCTATTTGTTGTAATTCAGAAATCATTTGAAAGAAGGATTTAAACATAAATTTTTTTATAGTTGTTAATGGAGAAGACGAAGAAACGGTATCCTAAAATAGATCGTGTTTTACATATGATGGGTCAGTTAGTATATCTTTATTTCCTATATATTGGGTTGGCTTGGCTTGGCTCAAGCCATATTCAGAATTTGGTAGTTATGGATGATATGTCACTGAACTTAGGACCAAAAGATGTAATCTAATCTTCTGGCCAAGATGGTTTGTTGGATTCTTTTGTCAAAACAATTGTCCCACGATCCCATCCCTATGGTAAAACCACCTCGAAAACTATAAACAAAAATCTAAAGAAAATTAACTTTCGGGAAAAAAACATAATTGACAAGCACTCAACGCCATATTCAATAATTAGTTAGCAAAACTTTTAAATGAAAAACAACTCCAACGAATTGTAAATAGTATATATACACTTAAAGAGATTGTATATATATTATTTAAAATATTTTACAATATATATATATTATCAACAACACTTATATAATACAAAAATCATTATATCGATCATTTTACTCAAAGCTTTGAGGCCAATTTAGAACATTTTACTCAAAGCTTTAAGCTTTGAGGCCAATTTAGACTGTACTCGGAAGTTAATTGCCTCCTGTGTGTATCATCAAGGTACACAATAAAATAGACAACAAAAATAATAAATAAACATATATCAATGGAATCAACACATCTCTAAGCATTAGACTCTGCTACATCAAATAGTCGAATTCCAATTCTAATATTGTAAAAGCAATTCCAATGGAGTGGGTATATGATAAGCGTTTAATTTATATATTTTTACCGCCTTATCTATATTTTTTTATCATTGTTTCTGTAATAATTTTGTTATTTTATTGTTTTAGTAGGTGATATGCGTAAAACCCTAAACTGTGAATAAATACGGCTAAACGAGCTAAATTGACGATGGAATTCACTTGCTTATTTGCACTGCTAATTTACGGACATGGTTAGTGAAAGGACAGAGAAAACGGAAAAGTTAGCACTTCTTTTAGTTTCTGGATGATCGAAGCAGGAATGAAAATGGGGCATTAACTTGGAGTTAGAAGGTGGACGAGGCATACACAAAGATGGCTACTATTTGGGGACTGCTAGCACCACAAAGAGAGAAAGTGAATTGAGAGAGAGTGTTGTGCGTCAGAGAAAAACAGAAGTTTGACGCAGTGAGAGAGAAATAGAGAAGAGAGTAAGGTGGGAAATTGATGGGTGTAAAGGAGTTGTGGCTCGGTTAGGAAGAGTTTAAAAAGTCTACAGTGAAAAGTTAGAAGAAGGTTGGTTGTTGGCTAAGAGAACTGAGAGAGTGGCCAATGTGTTTGCAGGTGGAAGACGTGGCTAGATTGTTGATTGGTGTGTAGGTGGCCAATGATTGTTTATTCTCAATAATGTGTGTTGGGTCCACACATGATTGAGAATAAAGACGGAAAGAGAAGTATAAAAGAACAAAAGCTAGTTCAGACTTGGGGGAGGAATTCGGTCTGGACGGACGACGGGGTTTCGATCTGGAGAGTTGGATTGGCTGTTGGGAAGAGACAAACTCTGACAGGGTTTTGGGGAAGAGAAATCGAGGTTTGGCGGCTGTTATTTCTGGTGTGAGGTGATTTCTGGGTTGGCTGGACTTTATAAGGAGGATGCGCGATTACATAAAGAATTCTCTTTTATTCTCTGGACTATTGGTTAGAAGTCGAAGATGTGCTAGGTGGGAAGACAGTAACGGCTTGTGAAGAACCATAGTGATCTCTATGCCTCTCTACTTTTGTTATTTATTTTTGATAGGTTTTGAGAAATCCATAGCCATATTCTAAGTTTTGTTGTTGAAATTTCTTGGGATATTATGCTAATGAAAATTAAATTATTTAGCACAAAGACCATTATGATTTGAATAAGATTAATCTTGATTATTTTTATTGATTTATCTAAAAATTAGTTGTTGTTTCACCGGTTCTGTATTATTATTTGATATTTTATTCTTGGGCCAAATCCTTTAATGGGGTATGCTTAGAATTGTAAGTATTATTTGTGAACCTACATTTAGTTTCGTATAATTTTCTCGCTAATGCAATTTGATGGTGTATGTTGAGACTTAGAGCTTTCGATGCGCCATGCTTAGGGTGTCCCAGTGATATTTACGACTCTAATACATAAAATAGGTTTTGTCTATAGAACAAAGGATAGCTAAATATTCAGGAGTTATGTTTCATTTCAGTAATTGAATATAAATAGTGGTGGATACTATAAACCCTAGTTACCGACTTTATCTGTTTAGTTGTTTTATTAGTTTAGTTAAATTTATTAATTTCTTTTGCTTTCTAAAAATCCCAAAAAAATCATTTCTAATTAGTTGATTAGAGATATCAATTGCAGTATTGTCCCCGCTCCCTGTGGGTTCGACCCGTATTTGTCGTTGTCTACATTGTAGACGTCGACTGATTGAGGTTATTATAAGTAGGTATTCTCATAATCCTATCAGTATATTGGGTAATTTTCCAAATATATACCCACAGTGGGATGAGCAAACCTAAAAAATGGGATGGAAAATTGGCCCTTGTGGGGTTTTGTCCATCGAGGTTCAAGTTGAGTCGATCGACTCACGTTGAGACGAGTGAATCAACTTGTGCCACTCGGCCCAGGCTAGGCCGAGCGACTCAAGTAGATTCTAAAACGGTCAAATCTCAACGGCTCTTATTCTCTCCTTATAAATTCAAAAAAAATCAACTCCAAAATTCACCTTCTCCACTCAAAAATTCTTCCACTTTTATTTCAATCTTAATATTTCCATCTCGACTTCTATTCAAAATAATTCAGAAAATAATTGCAAAAATTGCAACCCAACTTGATTTTTCTGGAGTCATACTCTAAGATGTTATTAGTAAGATATGTAATGGTTATGAGAAAATTGAGAATGAGAAAAAACAAAGAGGTCTTCAGGTTTTAGATGTTAACCAAGTCAAATCTGCAGTATAAGAAAAAGAAAAGTTCAAGGCGAAAAAATCAAAAAAAAAAAAGAAAATGAAGTTAACCGTACGACTGGTCACAAAAACCAGGGAAAATTTTCTCAAGAGCGCATTGAATGAAAGATCAGTAAAATGAAGATAAATAGGAGACCCAAAATTATCAGAGATTTTTACTGAAGTGTTTATTTAATTCAATTTTTTACTTCCCTAGTTTATATCTTGTAAAAGAGCGTAGTATATCAAATTAATGTAATGGAGATAAATTTTTTAATATAATTTTAGTTAATTCAATCAAATTATTGAGCTTGTTTATTCCTTTTTGAAATTAAACTACATTTAATTAAAATTTTAAAATTAAATTAGTTTATTGTTAAAATCATAACTAGTCGTTTAATTAAATCTAAATGAAAGGTTATGATCGAAATTATAAATTATATAGTCGGTGTCGCTGCAAACTGAGACGATCGGCCTAGGTTGAGCCGAAAATGGCTAGTTCCATACAACGACTATAACATAGTTCATAAATTCAACTATTTTCACTTCCCAAATCACACCTTCTCGAACTTCTTTTACACCCATATGGCTCAACCGTATATTAATCCGACAGAGTTTACCATTAATGAAGATTTATCTCTATGTAGAAACTTTGTTGTATGTTATCCGGCAAGGGATGCAGAACGACGATAAAATAGTTTAGTGAGTATGAGTTACTAGAGCAGAATCTATAAGAACTTCTGCACTGACACCGGTAACCCGAATAACCGTAAAGCAGCTGAGTTGTTTGTTGATATCAAACTATAAGAAGACAAGTGGAAGAATTTATAGCTTTAGTTCGGGTTGTCAATCGATATCGAGTAAGGGGTGAAACCAATATTGAAGTTGTATTGCGAGCTCGAGAAGAATGACAAAGATGGAAAAGGAAAACTTTTTCTTATGAAGCTTATTGCAATCCTGAAAGATTTTTTGGTTGCACGTATGGGATGTTAAAAAGTAGACATGCTAATCCAGAAAAGACATTAAATTTTAATTGAATGTGAAATAAAATTAGAAGTTTCTTTTTATAGATTAATTTTGATTACATAAATAGTTAATTTCTTAATCTCAATTTCGATTAAAAGTATTAAATAAAACATAACTACTCATTCCAGACCAGTTCCTCTCATAATGGCCCTGGTCCAGCAAATGCCCAAAGTCTTGACTTGTTTTTGTTGGTTGAGATCCATCACTAGATCCAAGGAAACCACAATGCTGACTGGAGATGTGCCAAAGTCTATATGACTTCTGTAATCTTGATTTTGATGTGAGTAGAGAACATTGATTTTGTGTTGTATTTATAAGGGTAGAATTATAGTCGTTGGATTTGACAGTTGAGATTCGACCGTTGTCGAGGGAGATTGAGCCGTTCGGCCCAGATTGAGACGAGTCTCTGCATAAGATCGGTTCAATATGCTACGTTTATCCAATTCCCCAATGCCCAAAATCGAATTTTCCTATCTACCTGGGTTGAGAAATTAGCCTATATGCCAATGCCCACTGGAATTACTTTAACCCCGCATATATCAACCTAAGAATTACTCAATTACACTATAGATAAGAAATTCTAGAGTGCTTTAAAAAAATTACAGTATAACTAAGAGACTCTAGAGTGCTTCAAAAAAGGACAGGTAATGAGAACTCTTCTAATATCGAAGAAGGCAAATATATGCATTTCAAATAAAGTTCTAAAATGAAAATGAATTAAATAAAAATGAATCAATATTTTAATTTGAGGGATATGACCAAGCTTCTTGTTGACCTCCTATACCAATTCTTAGTCTGTAAATAATTGTATTACAACTGCATAAACTCCACTTCTAAACTCAAATTAAATACTAAGAATTTCAGAGAAAAGATGTTATGATAAAATCAAGTTGAAATACAAGGAAAATTGATTACAAAATAAGTAAAAAAATTTACAACACGTTAACCATTAGCAAAATTCCATCGCCAGATTTTGAAGAAAATAAAAGCCATATAAATTTCATAAGATCCTAACATTCATTTGTATTAATGCTTGACTTCATTAATGGAGTCTCTGTAGAAAAAAATTAAAAAACTATTTGAAAATTCAGTAGTAGTCAAACAGAATGATAACAAGATTAATTATAGATCCAAATAATAATAATAAATCGAAAATTTGAAGTTTTTTTTAGGTAAAAACAAATAAAAGTTTGGTGGTAGATCGTACTGAATACAATAGATCAAAATAATACAAGAAAATCCTAAACCAATAAATGAACGTTCAAGTCTTGCTTCGATCACAAATGAGGAAAATAGTTGATCTTAGAGAGGGAAATAGAGAAATATGAGATCAGAGTGTGATAGTTTCTAGTTGCAGAATATGAGTCTTTGTTGTTAGTTCAAGTGTTTATGATAGACTTGTTTATAATATACTAATGTGACTTTGAAAAACTTAGTATTGTTGGGATATATGAAGTCATCTATTTATAGTGCTGAACTCACATTAATGATCTCGTAAGAAGTGGAAAATGGAAGAGTGAAGAACATGAATGAAATCATGTTTGCAATCGTAGGGAAGGCTAGAAAACCATTCTCCCACTACTCCCTCTTGATTCTTTCTTATTGTGGGTGTACTGTTACGCCGCACATGTCGTAGACCGCCGGACGAATACCCAAGTGAATATCCCACTGGAACATATTTAATGTCTTGTAGAAAAATTCTACTATTATTAGTAAGTCACATGAATGACTCAATTAATTAATTATTTAATGAGGCAACATGCTCAAAGTACTAATTAATTAAGTAGACTTACTAGTGTCAAATCTAGTGAAGTTAGTAAGTCTATCAGTGACTCAGTGAGTCAAGTAGAGTATATTATTCGATATCATTTGGGCATCGCGCCTTGATAATGCCATGGGCATGGTGATCTCACTACTAGTTATTTATGCCATATGTTGGCAGTTGAGTAGATTGAGTACTCGTAGTCAGTAGAACATAATAGGTGTCTAAAACACCTTAATTAATATCAATTAGTAATGTTTTCTTTGCTATTTTCTATTTTATTTTGTGTATATTACGCTTGATTTCTATTTTGTAGGTGTTATGCAGTCATTTGGAGTAAAAGAAGAAGAATTGTCAAAAACAACAAAATCGTCATTTCATTGACGAACACTATTGATAACCAACCATATGTCAAGGGACAACCAGCTGAAGTCCAAGAGGAATTACTAAAGACATACCACTCTTGGATAAGGGAAGCTAAGATTTTAGGAATATCATTTGAAAGATTAAGTGGTTGCCCATATCTATCAATTTACTGGGTGCTTATATACACATCCTATCTTCTAACCTAGATGCTAGGTCAAGTTTCTCCCTATCTTCTTGATAGACACGTTTTTGTGTGTCTTAATTGTTCTCATATTTATATTGTTATTTCTCGATTTTTATACTAATATTGCTATGTTTTGTGTTTTTAGGTATTTTTGAAGAATAAACCTCTGTGGAAAATTTGGGCTAAAAAGTGTTAAAATCACCCAAGAAATTGATAAAGGCACCCTCATTTTGGATTAAAGCACCCCAAGATTTGATAAAGGCACCCATTCCTCAAATTCAAAAGCATTTTTTTTGGCGGGAAACTTTTATTACTCTCGGTGTGAAGAATCAGGCGAGAAATTTTGGAAGATTCGGAGGTGATTTAAGATAAGAATATTCTTACCTTAATGATAACAATTTATACACGGTTTAAAGACCAATCATATCAAATAGAACCTTGAAATATTATGATTTCGAATAAAAAGGGAAATAACTTAATCACTCGACCTTATTTCCTAGTATCTCACGATTTTATTCCCGTGTATTTTTAGTTAGTCAGGACAACAAAGGGAAGGAACGTAGCCGAGAAAGGAAGGAAACATACCGAGAGAAATAAAATCTAGCCGAGAATGTTTTTTGATTTATTTCCGAGAATATTTCAATTTAATTTGTCGAGATTTGGTGAGATGTTGGGACTTGAGTGTTTAGTATAAATAGAAGAGATCAAGGAGTAGTAAAGGGGGAAGGTTGGCTCTGCCAGAAGTCAAAATATAAAAAATACCAAAAAGGTTTCCCTGCTACAGTCCGAGGAGAAGAAAAAGGAAGAAGAAAAACATAAGGCAGCTAGGAACAGTCGCTTATTTCCGTTGCCTTTAATTTTAATTTCAATATCTTTTGTAACGGTTTGTGAACAGTACTTGCGACAGTTCTGAAGCTAATGCACTAAGCATCAGTCGTTCTTTAACTTCACCAACGAGCAGTCTTTCTGAACTGCAGTTGGGGTTAGTTCTTTATCTACTGCACTTTGGATTAGTCGTTTATTTAAAAGAAAAATTGTAAGTTCTCCATATTAAAAAATTTAAATGATTAAAAAATTTTATTTTATTGTTCTTATCATGAGTAGCTAGTTTTCTTTTCTAGGGTGTATGAGGAAACTATATTTGATGTGTATAATTAATAGTTTTACTTCTTGGACAATATTTACTCTACTATTTGTGATATTCATGACTAATAATTTCTCTTCTAAAAATGCTTTATTTTAGTTGTTCTGGACTGTTTTCAGACTGTTGATCTTTTATAAGTGAAGGAAGTTATATTTTTATGAGATGATGAAAGTCATTTAATAAATTTTAAACGTTATATTTTCCAAAATATGAGATTGGGTTCAAAATTGTTTTGAATTATTTGAGGGTAGATTTAAGAAATTAAATTGCTAATTTTACAAACATCAAAATAGTGGAATCTGAAACCCTAGCTTCCTCTCTTCCTGGTTGATTAATTTGTATAGTTATTTTATCTTTTCATTTATTTAATTTATTCATCAAAAATCATTATTTTTTTAATAGCACATTAGTTATTAAAAACTAGAAATTGCACTTTTGAAATCCATGTGGAATGAACTGTACTTGCATACTGTCTCATCGACAACTGTGCTTTTGCGGTATAATTTAAATCCCATCAAGTTTTTGGCACCATTGCCGGGATTAAGAAATTGTGATTTTTATTTTTTCTTTACACTTCTGTTAATTAGTTTAGGATTTTATTTTATTTTTATTTTACCTTTTAGATTTTACTTGGGTATTTTTTTGTCCTTTATGCGCAGGTGATCTTTTACAATTATTGTGGAAATTGCCTACCACAAAAGGTAAGTAATAAAACCCAATTTTCTTTATTTCATTAAATTTTAGATATTTCATTAATTATTTATTTTTAGAAACAAATTGTATATCTTTTAGATTTTGTTTTACTTTTGTATATATAAAAAAAAAAACTTGCACACACCAATTGCATCGTCATACTACCGATTTTTAGGAAAACTCATGAAAAAGTAAGTTGAACCCGTGTTTTGGGCCTGATGGGAGTTACCAACTAAAATTCCACAAGCCTTAGCCTTGTACCTTTGACCAGTCTTTGATTGTAGGTATATTTTGCTAAGGTAATCCGATCTTACCTATTTCTAGTCAACCTTGGATTTGCATTTGCACCAAAAAAAATATTGAACTTGTATTATGAAGACCAATAAAATGATTATTGACCCGAATTTCAAAATGGATATTACCTGTACTATGACCATAGTGTGGATAGTACTTGGGACCACTACCAACCCTCCGGAGATTATGGTTCAGACCATAGTTATCCCAGTTACTATTCGCACGATCACCAGTCGTACGAACGGGTAAATGAGCAATATTATACTGAGCAAAATGTTAGTTCTCCATCTTTGGAGGATTTAATGAAGAAGTTGAGACATAATACTTCTATGATCAAAGTCTTTCTTTAGAAGATTCAATCAAAAAGTTGACTGAAAGTTCACATAGGAGTGACATATTAATGGAGAAATTTTATGAAAAGTCACTTAGGTGTGAATCAGATCAGAATAAAAGACTTGCAGCTTTAAGTACCGCTCTTAGTGAACTTAATACACGTTTAGATGAAATTGAAGAAGAAGGACGGTTAGATGCTAATATTGCTCAAAATGAATTTAATTGCCAAAATAGTTTTTCCAATTTTACCCTTGATATTAATGATAAATATTTTCCTAATCTAGAGGGCGATGTTAGAATTGAAGAAACTACTTGTACAAATAAAGTTCAATCATATCCATGTCATTATGAGGATGAGGAGAGTAGTGATGAAGAATCTGAAATTCGTAGTCCGAATGATCGAAAAAATTTTACACCATTGAGTTTTATGATAATAATGGTGTTTCTAGTTCCAACCCTAATAATGTTGATAATTATTTACCTATTCAAGAGGAAAATGATTTAACTAGAGATATCATTGTTATAAACGGTGAAATATTTCCTTATTATTATGAAAACGAATGGTTTAGAGGAGTGAGTTTGTCCTGAGATTAGTAATTTAGAGTCTAACAATTCAAAAGTAATAGTTTCTAATGAAGATGATAGACTCGTAGAGGTTTTAAATATGAGTGAGGATGTTGTCATAAACTGTTAGGATTATTCATGATCCTTTACGAAGCACTGTGTTTAACAATCCAATATGAATGTGATAAACCTCTTGGGATCATTGATTTAGAAAAAGAGGCTTTTAGGAACACCTTGGATAACCAATTGTATGGTTTTGATGATGATGTTCTTTTGGATCATTTGGTTAACCAGTACTCAGAAGAAGCTGAGCGTAGTTCTGACCTTAAGGATATTATAGCCCAACCAATAGTTTTTGGTTCATCTGAGAGTAATGTCCACCCTAAGTTTGGGGGTACTAATGACTCATGTGATTTTCAAGTATCCCTTCTTAAATTCCCTCACTCGGGACTTGATATATATCCCTCTACCATTTTAAAAGATTATCTTCATACACTTTTTCCCAAGCCTGATTTTGTCCAGAATGAAATTCAGTTGTTAGAAACTCATCTTATGGTTGATTTGATTTACCCATGCAATAATACCATAATTGACTTTGTTGTCCCACCAAATTTTTAGTTACCAAACGTGGGAACATATGAACTTCAAATGTGTCAGATATTAAATATTGAAGTTAAACCTAATCATTTTAGGAAACCTGAATCGAAACATTTTCTTGAGAATGACCACAACTTCCGTATATTCCATTGTGGTCAACTGTATGGGTCAAATCTGATTGACTTTAAGGATCCAAAGTTATTTCGATTATTGTTATATGATTCTTAAATTGTGATTAATCCTTTCTTGGTCTGGCTGAAGACTTTAAACTTAGCGCTCTATGGGAGGAAACTCATCTGCTTTAGGTATAAGGTGCTAGTAATATCTTTCCTTATCTCTTTTATTTTTTCATGTTTTCATTCATTTATCTTTAGAACATCGAGGACTGTGTTCAATTTAAGTTTGGGGGTAAGGGAGAAAAATTTAGTTGTACCAAAAACTCCAAAATTTAGAGACTTGTGAATAATTCAGGATGACACTAACCATTCTAAGTAGATCGAAACAAAATTCTTGTCTATAAGAGTTGGTGTACCCAGCTAAATGGTTTATTCATAAAAGGACAGAACTCGGGTGTTAGAAATAACATGATAGTCGTCACTATATCACGTTCTGTTTTTATTTTTGCAACTTTATGTGTTTGTCTAAGTGATTTGGTGGGCACTAATATCACCTTGTTGTCGCCGCTAGGATGAATTTGAATGATTGAGATCAAGCCCCATTATTTTCATTGAACTTGACCCAAAAAAAATAAAAAAATTGATACTTGGATAGCAATATGTGTGTGTTGCCCCTGTTTCTGTCGCCTAAGAAAGCGTGGAATGCAAGATCCATGGGAACTATCGTGTAATTTGCTGGCAAGGAGCATGCGTTTAGATTCAAAAGATCTAATCATGTTGTCGAAAAAAATAAAAAAATAAGTAAAAGATTATTGTATATTTTCAATAAATCGACCGTTGAGGCCCTTATATATACCAACTGAGTTGATACTAGAATTAGGTTTCAGACCAGTGGGTGGTATCTCAATCTATTAGACATCTTGGCACTCACGATCATACAAATATTCTGGGAAACATCGTTCACCTAAGTCAAAATGTGCACACTTTTATCTCCATATTCATCTTCTTAATCTATTCATATGATTGTGGTTTGTTAAATTCTGAGTATCGTGGTCCATTGTACGACTCTTTGTGTAGTGCTTTGTTTTCTTATATATAAATTTTAGTACGCTTGAGTGCAAACTCGTGTACAGTAACTGGAATCAAAACAAGGTAATTCTTCCCGGAGCCAAAGAATTTAGTAGCCAAATAAATAGCATGTTTAGTGTCTACCCTCAAACGTTCACAAGTAGCTAGAGTTTGGAGTAAAAGTTTTATGGGCATATCTCTTGTAAACCTTCACGAGACAAAACTCGTCCACTAGGGCCACCTAGGGGTTTAAAGGCTTGTTGCACACGCTAAGTGCAATCACGATGCCTGCAACAGTGAGTTATGATATTATATTTTCTAGATTAGATTTGCTCAAGGACTAGCAAATAATAAGTTTAGGGTATTTGATAGACATGTTTTTGTATGTCTTAATTGTTCTCATATTTATATTGTTATTTCTCGATTTTTGTACTAATACTGCTATGTTTTATATTTTTTGGTATTTTTGAAGAATAAACCTCTGTGGAAAATTTGGGCTAAAAAGTGTTAAAAGCACCCAAGAAATTGATAAAGGCACCCACATTTTGGATAAGGACACCCCAAGATCTCCTCAAATTCAAAAGCATTTTTTTGGCGGGAAACTTTTATTACTCTCGATGTGAAGAATCTGGCGAGAAATTTTGGAAGATTTGGAGGTGATTTAAGACAAGAGTATTCTTGCCTTAATGATAACAATTTATACACGGTTTAAAGACCAACCAAATCAAATAAAACCTCGAAATATTATGCTCTCAAATAAAAAGAGTAATAACTTAATCACTCGACCTTATTTCCTAGTATCTCACGATTCTGTTCCCATATATTTTTAGTTAGTCAGGACAACAAAAGGAAAGAATGTAGCCGAGAAAGAAATGAAACAGATCGAGAGAAATAAAATCTAGCCGGGAATGTTCTTTGATTTATTTATGAGAATATCTCAATTTATTTTGTCGAGATTTGGTGAGCTGTTGGGACTTGAGTGTTTAGTATAAATAGAAGAGATCAATGAGAAGTAACGGAGAGAGGCTGGCTCTGCCAGAAATTGAAAAATAAAAAATACCAAAAAAGTTTCACTGCAACAGTCCGAGGAGAAGAAGAACGCATCTAAGAACTGCCGCTTATTTTCGTTGCCTTTATTTTTAATTTCAATATATTTTGTAACGGTTTTGTAAACAGTACTTGCGATAGTTCTGAAGCTAATGCACCAAGCAACAGTCAACTTCCCCAATGAGTTTTTGAACTGCAGTTGGGGTTAGTTCTTTATCTATTGCACTTTGGGTTAGTCTTTTAATCAACAAGAAATGAATTTTTTTTGTAAGTTCTCCATATTAATAAAATTAAATGATTAAACAATTTTATTTTGTTCTTATCATGATAGCTAGTTTTCTTTTCTAGGGTGTAGGAGGAAACTATATTTGATGTGTATAATTAATAGTTTTATTTCTTAGACAATATTTACTCTACTATTTGTGATATTCATGACTAATAATTTCTCTTCTAAAAATAGTTTATTTTAATTGTTCTGGACGGTTTTCAAACTGTTGATCTTTTATAAACGAATGAGGTTATATTTTTGTGAGATGACGAAAGTCAGTTAATAAATTTTAAACGTTATATTTTCCAAAACATGAGATTGGGTGCAAAATTGTTTTGAGTAATTTGAGAGTAGATTTAAGAAATTGAATTGTTAATTTTACAAACATCAAAAATAGTGGAATCCGAAACCCTAACTTCTTCTCTTCCTGGTTGATTAATTTATATATTTATTTTTATCTTTTCATTTATTTAATTTATTTATCAAAAATCATTATTTTTTTTATTAACACATTAGTTAATTAAAAACTAGAAATTATATTTCTGAAATCCATATGGAATGAACCGTACTTATATACTATCTCATCGATAGCCGTGCTTTTACGGTATAATTAAAATCCCATCAGTTCTCTTATCTCAACAACGTCATTGCCTCATCATTGCCGCCGGCTATCCAAGGACTCAACTGTTGATGATGAGAGTTGGGTTGGATGGAAGAGAAGAAGGTCGAACAAACTCAAGTTGATGGGTTCTGGTCGTTGTTGGGGTTCACTGTTAAACTAGGGCAGAGAACAATGGGTTGAGTCAGCGTGAATCTGGATTGATGTTAAGAACTCAGGGATTAGAGAGAGATGTATGGATGATGAGGAAAGATGGATTCTAGCTATGGGTTTGCGACAGCGAGAACAGAGGAGAAGATTTTGTAGAACATTGAGGGATTAGAGAAACAGATGATAATAGAGATTGGGTCGAGAAATCAGTTGAACAGGAAGAAGTAGGTCGTGCTGTAGAATATGTGTTGTTGGTTTGAGAAGAAAAGATGGTTAAAGATTATGGGTTTTAGCCGAGAATCATTGATGTGGTTCTGTTGAATTTGAGTTTCTGAGAGTGAAGATTTATGTTGCTGTTGGGTGTCGTGAACTGATTGCATAATAAATGGGTTGAAATGGCTGTGAGTAGGTGATCGCTAGCAGTGGTTGAGAGAACCAAAAACAGCGAAGGAGATTAAGTGCAGAGTTGTGAAGATAGGTTTCACTGTTTGCTCGAGATTAGACAGATAACTAGAGATCGACAGTGAACCAAGAATGGAAGGTTGGTGGTCTGAATTGTGGTCAAGTTTCAAGAAGAATTGAATACATGGAGTTAGAATTGTTAATTATTTCTTCCGTCACGGTTTAGTTAAAGGTTTATATATTTTTATGAATTAAAAAAATGTGAGGGGCTAAATTTTCTCTAACTATACCCTTAAATATTAATTTTTAAAATATTAATTTTTTAATTTTTTGTTCCTTTGTTTTTAGTATCTCATTCCAATGCCGGGACAAATAAAAAAAATTGGTAAAAATATGAAAACCTTCATCTAATATGGGACTTGAAAAAAACCATTTCCCTTCATCTTAAATGGGATGGAGGGAGTATTATTTAGCAACGGGTGGAACCCGTTGATTTGGGTCATCCATGTCCAGTCCATCAAATTGGCGGGTGTTAGATTTAAATCTATGTTCAGTCCATCATCTGCGGATTTAACACCCATGGATGGGCGGATGGACGAGTTGGATTTCATATTTTTATAGAAAAATAGGTAACATCATAACAAAAACTAATTTACATCTTAAATTATTGAAAGAGTATATTAAATTATTACAACATACCAATATTAAAACTATAATAAAAGGGTATATTAATTAAATACCCCATAATAAAAGTGTATATTAATTAAATACCTCTAGATTTGGATCCATTCACAAATACCCTTACCACATTTTTAATATATCCCTCACTTTCTAGAAACCTTATCACTTAAAAGATAAATTACCTTAATACTCTCCCTTATATAATTATTTTCCTAATATATCATACATGACATTTTTCTTCGTTTCAGAAAACAACAATTTTCTTTCTCCATCACTCCACCACCACCGACACTCCACAACCACCACCAACATTCCACCAATACCATCCCACCCCCACCACCACCACAACCATCCCACCCCCACAACCACCGGTCTACCATGACCTTCAATTCCATCGCCACCACCACCACCATCGTCGTCGCCGCCACCATCGCCGCCGCCGTCATCGCCACCACCACCACCCAAGTTGATACAATTTGAAAATTCATAAATAAGTTACTTCCAGATTATGATTTCAACAACCAAAGTTGACAAAAAATTTAGTGTCAAAAACCGAAGTTGACATCATATCTGTATCAACAACCCAAGTTAATACTAAAATTATTCAGAATTAAGTTAGGTCCAGATTATGGTGTCAACAACCGAAGTTGACAGCAAAATCTGGTGTCAACAACCGAAATTGACATCATAATCTGGTGTCAACAAGCAAAGTTGACATCATAATCCGGTGTCAACAACCCAAGTTGATACTAAAATTGAAAATTCAGAAATAAGTTAGGTCCAGATTATGATGTCAACAACCACATAGTTGATACTGAAATCTGGTGTCAACAACCAAAGTAGATACCTAAATTCTGGTTTCAACAACCAAAGTTTTGATACCAAAAATTGAAAATTCATAAATAAGATGTCCAGATTATGGTGTCAACAACCAAAGTTGACATTATAATCTAGTGTCAACAACCCAAGTTGACACCAAAAATTGACATACTTGAATGAACCTGGCGTGAATCGAACATGCATCTTCTGACTGGAGTCAGTTGTGATACCATTACACCACAGGTTCGTCTAATATAACTACTTCAAAGCCAAGAAGAGAAACAACTTACCTAAGTCCCTGAACTGTGATTTGCTCAAGATCAAGTCAAATCAAAATCAACAACTAATTCACTTTAAAAACATATGCAATGTTATATACATGTAATAATATGTCGAGCTTTTAATTATACATTTGTACAAGAAAAAAAAAGGTGCTCAGAAAACCAAGAACTAGATAGACTTTCATGGACAAAGAATCCCGTAAGTCATATATATACGTATATATATATATATATGAAATTAGTAAAAAAAAAAAAAGTTATTTTTAGAACATCCTGCAGATCCACATATAAAATTATGAAAAGTAAATCTTACATTGCTTACCTAAAATGATTTAAAACATTCAGTTGGAACGGTGAAGGATTATTCTTTACGACAATATATCGACCACTGATTAGATCTATAGAATCCTGCAATACTTATCAAACTTGAATATTCCTAAAAAAAAAAATTGTATTAAAAGATAACAAGCAAGGATGTCCGACAAATTATTCAGTTCCAGTAAATCAAGTGGTTGAAACAATGGAAACGCTCACACCAACTGAATAGAGAACCATCAGGTGGGGAAAGGAGTTACTGCTAGCGTAAAAATCGTAAAAAAATTAAGCTAACCGTGGAAAGAGAAGTTAATGCATGTGTGAAAGTCGAAAAGGCAGTAATTAATTTTCCTTTTCAAAATTTTTGTCATGTGTCAAAATTCAAAAGAAAAAAGGGGGCAAATTGTGAGGAAATAAATTCCAAACTACACGTGTTCAAAAACTATTGGAGAAGTAACGAATTATGATGGGAAGAGAAGCACTCAAACAAAACCCTTTGGGAAGTACTGAAACAGACATCTGAAAATTCGATAAGATTTGAAACTGACAGCATCGTTGCATGATCGACACGTGGGTTACGAGAAAGCATGACACACTACTCGAAACAGATAGCCTTGCTTCCTGACTGACACCCAAGTTGCGGGAAAGCCTGACACAATAAAGGAAAATGATGAGCATCGGTGCATGAGAAACACGTATCAGCTTTATAGGTTGCAGAACAAAAAGAACTAAAGCGTGACAAGCCACTTTCAAGCGACACGTGTCAGACATGTTATGATTCTATTAAGACCGCAACGTCATCCAAAACCAAAAACAACAACTTGAATACAAGTCCGCAGAAGAGTTGCGGGACATCAAGTGAGAAACTAAGGGAAATGAGCAATACGCATGCTACGTCTTGCGGGATTACACTTCGCTCCAGAGGATGGATAAGAATAAATAGGTGGAAAAGTAAATTAGGGGGACCCATCAAATTGGCTATAAATACCAAGCTCATAAACAGGAAAAATGACTGGAAAATCGAGAAAAATTGGATATAAGGCATAAGATCAGAACAAAGAGTTTAGGTATGAGACTTGTGTAAAATTTTAGTTCAATTGTTCTTTGATTGACATGATTATAATTTTATAGAATATCATCTTTTTGTAATATTTGATGATGATGAATAAAAATGATACAAATCTTTACTACCCGTGGATGTAGACAATTTGATTGTCGAACCACGTTGAATACTTGTGTCAATTGATTTCTTATTCTGATTGATTATCATGTTCAAAGTGTTAATATGAGTTGATTTTATTATAAGATATCAAACTACACTATGTTTCAAATTTTCTTGGTTGTGATCCAAAAAACCAGATTTTTGGCAATCACAATTTGACGCTAGAAACAGGGAAGTAGTAAAGAATTTATTCTACCTGTCCAAATTTTCATCTTTAAAATCTTGAATCTTGTTATGTTAAAGAAAAAACTCATTTTTCTACAAATACAATGATTTAAAGTGATATTATAAAAACTTTGTATATAGTTTTCTCTAAACTTATCAATTGATATTAATATAGATTTAATTATTATGTTCATATACAAAACTTCTTTATTTCATACCTCTCATATATGTCAAATTACCAAAGATGTTCTTTAAACCATGGGTTTGAAAACTTAACTCATAAACTTTCACCAAAAATATGTTTATAACAATTTTGTAAAAAAAAAATTGCTCTAAAATCATTAAGTTTATACGCTTCAAATTTAGCTGATTGTATAGATTAAAATTGTGTTACATCAAACTAGTTTTTGATTCTTGTCAAAATAGTAAAATAAGTTTTGAGTTGAATTTCCGAACTTGATTTTGATTTATCTGCAAAAAATGATTTCTTGAACTTATAAAACATGATTTAAATTAGAAAATTGTCTAGCATATTTGTGATTTGTTAAATTTTAGCTAGATATTTTCTATCTATCAAATTGCTTTATATATTTATTGTGGATGTTAGAATGTAATGAAACACATAACTCATTATCTGAACTCTTTTTAGAATATTGATAAAGAAACTTCTACAACAACATAAGATTGAGCCAAGAAGAAATCACAATATCTCAAAAAAGATTACGTAAATGGAAAGAGTGGCAAATAGAACCATGCAAGACCAAGATGATAATATAGGAAATTTGGGGAGTCAGGAAATAGAGATACCTCGAGAAAGGGAAATAGTGGAAGAATCACAAGGACCACAACCCATGAATGATCAAGTAAACAATCCTGTAAATCAAATATCTAATCAATCACTTGAAGAAATATCTCAAAATAGGGTTGACCCCATTCATCAGTTAATGGAAGAAATGAATGAGATGCGCAAGGTACAACAGACTTGTGCAAAAAAAAATTCACTTTTGACCCAAGAAAACCAAATGCTCAAACAAAAGGCCCATCAGGATGCGAAAGCATCTATAACTACAATACAAGGGCAAGAAGCAAGCTCCAATAGACCCGCAAGAAGAAAAGAAAAAATAAATAAAGATCAAAGAGTGATGGTAGTGGAACCCGCACATCAGCGGTATGAACCTAATATATTACATTTTGATGATTCAGAGTTGCAAAACAACAGATGGCAAAAATATTGTGATGACATGGAACAAATGCGAGAAGAAATCAAAATTTTGAAAAATAAAGAGGGATGACGACTTGAAGAAGTGATAAAAGAAGCCAGAAGAATACCGTTGGCACCATACCTTACGTATCCGTCAATACCGCATAAGTGCAATCTTCTCATCTTTGAATGTTATGGTGGGACAAAGGATCCAGCGACTCACCTAAAATACTACAATCGCATCATGACCCGATGGGAACAAGATGATGTTGTTATGTATCGTTATTTTCCGTCAAGCTTGAAAGGGACATCTTTAGCATGGTATGATAATCTTCCAGAAGGATCAGTGCATTCTTACACACAATTGACCCGCAAGTTCCTAGAGACATACATGTATAATAAACCTGCAGACGCAGGGATGGACAAGTTATTTTCCCTTGCATCTTGGACAGAGGAGACCATCCGAGACTACAAAGATCAATGGCAAGCAGTAGGGGATATAACTCCAGAAATTGCTATTAACTACTACAAATGGGGGATAGCCAACCGAGACTCTTTGTTGATATTCATGGAAAAATCCGAAAACCGAAGGGGATCTCAGGGATATTATTGAAAAATGTGCAAGATTATAGGATATTCAAAAGCAGCATCCGAGAATAATATCCCAACATCAGAGGGTTGCCAACAGGGCAAATTTGTAGAACCATCAACAAGTTAAGGAAAGAGGGTTGCGGGAGAAAATCCTGACATTGAATCAAAACGAGGAAAGACAGATGATGAAAGAAATTTTAACCGCCAATTTGAGGAGCGAGTTTTCACTAAACTCAACACCCCTTACCCAAAAATTCTAAATGCAATTAAGAAAAGGCAATATTTTCATTAGCCATGGACAAAAGGAAAGCATCCTTCACACACACAGAATTCGAATGAGTATTGTGAATTTCATTGCTATCAGGGCCACTCCACAAGCCGATGCAGGAATTTGAAGATGCAAATTCAAAAATTGATTGATATGGGGGAGCTGAAAGAATTTATTTATTTGCCCAATCCTCCACCAAGGCTCAATATGGCAAAAACTGTAAATATTCCGCAAAATGGCCAAACTATTAATATGATTTCCTATTCTGAATCGGGACAATCATCTATGAGTGTAGATATTGATAAGAAGCTACATAAAAGGGTTCACAGTCATGAAGTCTTCAATGTTGCGGGAAGAGTTACGGAAACATGGGAAGAATGGATGGCTTCCCCGCTAACTTTTTCAGAGGACGAGGTTGATCAGGAGATTGAAACGCACAATGATCTGTTGGTGCTTACTCTACCAATATCTGGATGGAATGTCAAGAAGATTTTTATGGATGGGGGTAGTTCTCTTAATGTATTAATTATGACACCTTCCAGAAAATGGGATTAAAAGATGATCAACTTACACCTTCTTGATACACAATCTATGGGTTTAATGGGATAGCCTCAAAACCAAAAGGGGAAATTTTACTTGATGTAACGGCTGGACCAATAAGTATTCTGACTAAATTCAGTGTAGTGGAGGCTCCATCTCCATATAATGCCATCATTGGTAGACATTGCATCCATCAATTGAAAGGGGTAACCTCAACATATCACTAATATTTGTGATTCCCGACACCGAAGGGGAGATGGAGATAAAAGGAGATCAGAATGTAGCAAAATCTTGTATTCTTGCAGAAATCCGCATGAACGAGGAACGAGTACAGCAGCAACAAAATAGGAAAAAAGAACGAAAGATAAAGGCAAAAGAAGAGGCATTAAGCCAATATTTGATTAAAACTGCAGGAAGTGAGGTAGAAAAAGAAACAAATAAAAGTACTTCGTTAGAGGAAAGCATACCGAAAACTGATGGGAGCAGTCTTCCAGCATAGCAATTAAAGGGGGCTCCCACACTTTTAGGAACTCCCAAATCCACTTTTACAGCAATTGAAAAAACCAAAAATATCAACATAGGAACATAAGAACTCCCCAAAATGCTTAAGATTGGAACGCTGATGGAAACAGAAAGGGAGCATAATTTGGTCACTCTACTTAGAGATTATGTGGATATTTTTGCATGGAAGATGGAGGACATGCCAGGCATCGATCCAAGTATTGTCCGACATGAATTGCACATACATCTGGGAACTACACTTTTCGGCAACGCATACGTAAAGTAGCGCCCGAATATCATTTGCCAGTTGAAAAAGAGCCAAAAAAGCTCATGGATGTGGGGTTCATTCGAGAGATGCGGTACCCAACTTGGATATCAAACATGGTGATTGTACCAAAAAAGAATGGGGAGTAAGAATTTTCATAGACTTCACCAACTTAAACAAAGCATGCCCAAAAGATAGTTATCCGCTTCCCAACATTGATCAGTTGGTGGACGTTGTTGAAGGACATGAGGCCTTATCCTTTATGGACGGGCATTCAGGGTATAATCAGATTGCTCTAGCTGAAGAAGATCAAGAACACACTGCATTCTTCACTCCACGCGGTTTGTACTGTTACACCAGAATGCCATTTGGGCTAAGAAATACAGGAGCAACTTATCAGCGATTGGTAAACGAAATTTTTAAACCATGGATAGGCCGCACCTTGGAAGTTTATGTAGATGATATGTTGATAAAAAGTAAACTTTCAAAAGATCATCTACAAGACTTGAGAGAAATATTTGAGGCCTTACGAAAATTCAGAATGAAAGTCAATTCCGACAAATGCATTTTGGGGGTTATGTCAGGAAAGTTTCTGGGGTATTTGGTCACCAAAAGAGGGATTGAAGTTGATCCATCAAAAATTCAGGAAATTGTTGACATGCCATCTCCAAGGAATATTAAAGAAGTGCATAAATTAAATGGTTGCTTGGCCGCACTCAGCAGATTCATTGCCAGATCATCGGACAGATGCAAACCCTTTTTTGACACCTTAAAAAAGAAAAATAAATTTGTATGGAACGAGAGTTGTAAGCAAGCTTTCCAAAATATCAAAGTTTATCTTGTTACATTACCTGCACTACAAAAGCCAAAGCCTGAAGAAGTTATGGCCTTATACATAGCAGCAACAGAAGATGCACTAAGTGCGGTATTAGTATGGACAAGTGAGAAGGTAGAAAAGCCAGTATACTACATCAGTAAAACTCTGAACCTTGCAGAAAGGAACTATACTAAAATAGAACAATTGATATTAGCAATGGTCTTTGTTACACATAAATTGCGCACATATTTCCTAACACATTATGTGCGAGTACCAAGTAAACCTCCACTAGAGTCCGTATTGAAGAATGTAGGAAAAGTATGAAGGATAGCAAAATGGAGTGCACAACTGGAACAATTCCACATTTTATTTGAATTACAAACTACACAGAAGTCACAAGTCCTGGCAGATTTCCTTGCGGATTTTCCGCTAGATGATGATTTTGAAGTCCAAGGTTTGCCCGGAATTGAAGATGATGATTCCTAAGATATTCTAAGCTCTGTAAATTCCCGTAGATGGGAAGTATTTGTTGATGGGGCACGGAATAAAGAAGGTGCGGGGATTGGAATTATGATTACGACTCCTACAGGAGATCGAATGGTACATGCATTTCGACTTGAGTTCGGCGAACATACAAATAACATAGTGGAGTATGAGGCCGTGGTTCATGCTCTTCGGCTCATCATTGAATTGGGGATAAGCGATGTGCGACTCACAAGTGACTCACAATTAATAATTCGACAGGTTAAATTAAAATATCAAGCGCTTGATGAAGACCTGATAGAATACAAGAATCTTGTGCAAAAATTAGCGTTTCAAGTCCCAAATATAACCTTTCGGCATTTATCCAGAGATAAGAATCGCTATGCTGATGCATTAGCATTTATTTCTTTAATGATAAAAGATCAGAATACATCAGCAGTCAAAATTTGGCGCATTTATGAACCATCAGTTAAGTTGTGGGCAGTCGAAAACATGGAAGAAGAAGTTGGGGAAGATATTGAAGATGCAGCTGTTAAAGATGATACAAATTTTCCACAAAAATAAAAAAATGAATTATCCGGAGAAGATTGGAGGATTTCAATACATCAATACTTGCAAGATAGGATATTGCCCGCAAACACTAAAGAGGCAATGAAGGTGCAATCAAAATCTGTGAATTATCAGTTGCGGGATAAAATTCTGTAGCGCAGATCTTTTTTGGGACCTTTACTTTGATGTTTATCACAAGAAGAAGGGAAACGAATTTTCAAAGATATACATTATGGAGATACGGAAATCATAGTGGAAGACGATCACTTGCATTAAAAGAAAAAACGCAAGGATATTACTGGTCATTTATGCATAAAGATGCGGAAAATATGGTAAAATTATATGAGGAATGTCAGCGCTATGCGAAAAGAATAAAAGCTCCCGCAACAGAACTTAATTCCGTACTCATCCCATGGCCATTTTAAAAATGGGTGATATACATTGTTGGGCCATTAGTGGAAGGTACTCAAAAAAGAAAATATTTGATTGTAGACACAGACTATTTCACTAAATGGGTTGAGGCCAAAGCTCTTGCACATATCAGAGATACGGATGTTTTCAAAATTTTATTTGAGAATATAATCTGTAGATTTACAATTCCGGTAGCAATAGTTTCGGATAATGGACAGCAATTGCAAGGGAAAAATATCGATATGCTTTTCGAAGCATTCAATATTCAAAAGAACAAGTCCACACTGCTCTATCCACAAAGCAATGGATAAGCCGAAGCAACAAATAAAACAATTGCCATGGATCTGAAGAAAACTCTAGATGGCCATCATAAACGATGGTGTGAACAGCTTCATAATACATTATGGGCATATCGCACAACAAGAAGAGAGTCCGGTTAATCAATTCACACTCATTCAATGCACTAACAATCAATGTACATATTCATAAATTGTTTTGCAGGGACAAAAATACAATGAAAGTGCAAATACAATTTGGAAGCAAGGAAGATCTAAGCAACAACAAAGAAAACTAAGGTGCGGGAAGATTTGCTTCAAATGGAGGATTATCAGGGACATCTTTGCGCTTATAAATCTTGGAAAATCCATCGTCTTGTACTTTATCAAGAGTATTGTTGACCGCCTTTGCAATTAAAACTCGAGTTTCGGCCCTTAACCAAGAAATATAAGACTTTCTATTATCAAGCTCTTTCTTGTATTGATTTACTTCGGCTTCGGAACTTTGGACTTTCATTTTCCAAAAAATTATTTTCCCTCTCTCTGAAGATAAGTACCGAACAAGGATTTCATTCTTCAAAGTTTCATGCATCAATTTGTCCTCAGCTCCTTTAATTTTAGAGGATAACAGCTCTAGCTGAGTGTGTGCTTCATTAGCACTTATAGAGGCAAGCTCTAGCCGAGTTTGCGCTTCATTATCCTTGATAGAAGCCAGCTCCAGTTACTTGTTGAGTTCTTTTATCCTAGTATTTGCGGCACCAAGCTCTCTTTCAGCTTAAGTAGCTCTTGCGGCTGCATCTTTGATTTTTTCTTCAAAATCTGAAACAAAAACAACAGGTTAATCAATGCGGGAATAATATTAAACTTCAAATATGCGGTAAAATAGGATACCTCTTGCGAGGGATTCAAACTCTGCTAATTCGAGAGCCATTGGATGTTTAGTAACATCAAGAAAATCATATTCTCCCGAAAGCTTATTATAATTGGCAGTAAGTTGTTGAAGATTTTGGCGATACTGATTTAACTCTGCTTCATTATTCTGCAATTGATTCAATTTAGATGTACACCTTTCGAATTCTTTCTGCAAACGGAATATGTCATTCTCACGATGAAGAATGGAATCAGATACATTACGGATTTTAACTTGAGCATCCGCAAGGGTTTTCCATTTAGCATAAGCCTATGAAGATGAGTTGTCTCTGTCTTTAATGAGCTGTGTTATGTACAAATAAAACTGAGAATTTTGATGTGATCCGGAATGAGAGAATCCCGCAAGGATGTTCTGACGTTCTACACAGAGTTTGCGATTCTCTTCTTTCAATCTTTCAGATCATGCCTGTGCCTCAAGAACGCAATCTTTAGTACACGATAAAGTAGCATCAAATTCCACTTTCTTGTGGATTTTCTCCCCATATAAAAGCCGATGCGTCGACTCTAATTCATTGTACTTCAATGTGACCAGATCATGATTATCGACAAGGTTGTTAAATCTTGTTTTGACCTCCATATTTTCATTATTGACTTTTACAACATGATTTGTCAAGCGCATAACTTTATGTCGCAGCTTAGTCACAAGGTCTGAATCCCCCGCTGATCCCATAAAGTAATTCAGAAACAAATAAAATAAAATAAGAAAAATAACGAGAGGAAAAGTATAAAACCTTGATTTTGAAGATCAAGCAAATGCTGACGAAGCGCGTCATTTTCCCACTTCAGACCCATAACTTCTTCTTCTACAGTCCTAAATTGGGTCTCCATCATCGTGGACCGCACCTTGAAGAATTTATACGCTATATATGCGGCATTTTAACCCCGCGCAAGCTGCAATTTACAGAATTAAAGTTATAAATAAAAGTAAAAATAAGGCGAAATCGAAAGTTATTAAAACAATAAGAATACCTACAAAAGACCCTGTTGCGGGAAAGAATATACTTCGCCATCCGCGAGCGCAATTGTCTCCGCAAGAGAAGAAGGTTGGCTTATGTAGAAGGTGGGGTCGACGGGTTGACCTTGGCCCCTTAGCCAGGCGTCTTTCACCATGTCATACGGTGCAGACCGCATGCACTTGTGTGAGACTGTAGGACTATCCGTTTCCACCGGCAAGGAATCGCTTGGGACAGATAAAAGCTCATTTGACATAAACCAACGAAACGCTTCTTCTTCTTTAGCAAAGAGATTTGAATCTCCCGAAATTCTTTTGCCTTCATTCTTTTGCTGGATCTCTTTATTTGACTACATTGTATCAGCAACAGCCACGCTAACGACGTTAACTACGGTAAGAACAGTTTCAACCATAGTGTTTGTGGGCACACCACCCACTGCTCTAGTATCCGCTGACTCATCTGCTACCGCAGCATGTGCTCGCGCATTCTCTTCTACTGAAGAATTTCTAGGATCACCTTGAATGAGGCGATCCTCTTTATCAGTTGAATCGTCTTCACTTGTTGCAGCTTCAAGTGGCTCATCAACTAATAAGGGAGAGAGTTAAAAAAGAAAAGAACAATCAGGAACAACGGTTTGGTGCGAAAAATTGACCGCAGCATCTGAAGTTTCCACCACAGCACCAACTTGATCCGCAGATTCAAAATTTGTTATTTGAAGTGGTATGTTCTGCTCTTTTTCATGTCTTTCCGAAGCGGAGTTACCCTCACCTCTCAAAATTGGTTGATGAGGGAGAGAGTCTCGAATTTCTCCTTCCTCCCTGTCAGTAGAAGAACGGGGTGTACTCTTAGCTTTCTTCCGACCCTGTCAATATACCGCGAGAATTCATTAAATAAAATTCATAAGGATTATTTGAATTCATTAGGTTAAAATAATACCTTTTCTGCGGGAGTTGCGGCTTTGCGCTTGACTCCCAAGTCACCTTTTGCGCTTTCATCAGCTTACGGTTATAGAAAGAAAAAAGAAATTAAAAAAATGCTTAAAGCATGATATAAAAAGATAGAGAGAATTTTACGTACCACAGTGATAAGCGGAAGATTGAAACCAGTAAAATTTAACTGCCAAGCGCAGTAATTATCAAAACGTGATAGAAGATTGTAAACCACGCTTTCTTGGAAAAACCTGAAGATCCCTTCAATGACCAGAGGAGTGCGGTACCATTTAAAATCATGATCTTCACGGATTTTTTCCTTTAAAGGAACCTGCGTCCCAGGAATAATTTCAGTTTGGAGTTATCAATCTCCGATAGAAAACGGAATCCTTCACCACCTTTGCGGTCTGGACCAACACTCCATTTCTTATAATTTTCCGCAGCTATGTTGTCCGCATATGTAGCATGGAAGTTTTCAACCGTGTAATGTTTACCTTCCGCAGGATTGGGAACGTAACAAGTGAAGTTGGTTTTTCCCTGGCTTCGCATACTGCATTCATCCAACACACGCCACCAATTCCCGTTATATTGAGTAACGGATCGGGCTAAACCATGCGGGGGTTTGTTGTAGCTTGCGAGAACCTCAAATTGAAAAGGACTCTCACTCTGATACTAAGGAAGCTGTAAGCCCGCATCCAATGCTCCCGCAGGAATTAACAGCTTCATGTTGCTATATTTAAATGCTTCCATCATCTCCAATGAAATTTCATCTTCTTCATGATCATAGAAAGAAACTTTGAATTGCTGAAGATTGTGCTTCCTTTTAAATTCTTAAAGGTTCATCGACCTAAAGCTCAAGCTTTCATGTGACCGCTTATTCTTAAGAGCTGGATTGCTGGCCGCAACAGGAATGTTTTACGGACCTTGTTAAGTTAGAAGGATGACCTTTTGAACTACTAGATTCATCCACTCTTTTCTTCTTCGATACAGCATCGCGGGATGACTTCCTAGTTAAAGTATGATCATCCTGATGAGAAGCATCACCAGTAAATTTACCATCATTCTTCCCAGCCTTGATAAATTTTTATCTACGTAGGAAAACAAGAAAAAATAAGCACACTATGATCAAAAGTATAAAAAAAAAGGAAAATCACAAATCAAAAGAACAACAAGATGTTCATTAAATCAAAATTCAAACCAGCCAACAATTTTCTGATAAAGGGAAAGAAAAGATCATGATAGAACAACCAGACATCAAAACTAAAATATCATCATTATCAACATTCAATAAACAGATGAACAAGAGCATCATCAACATCATCATCATCGATATCACCATTCACTCCACCAAAAAATAAATAGATAAATAAGAACATCGTCAACATTATCATCATCACTGATTACTCTAAAAAAGATTCAGTTAAAAAGATGAACAAATACATTAAGGAAAAAAATTAAGAGGTTACCTGTAAAGAAGCAAAAGACAGAAGAAAATCTGATGATTGAATGAACCGAAAATTTGATCCCGATGCAAAAGTTCTTAATCACAAAAGTTTAGGAGAATGAAAAGACACCGATGAATCTTTGAAAAGCTCAGAAGAATGAAGAGCACAAAAACTTTAAGAAGAAGAAGACAAAGGATATAAAGAATGGAATGAGGGATATGACTAACATTAAATAAGAGAAAGATGAAACTGACGAACCGTCGAAAACTGAAAGAGAGAGAAACTTTATCAAAGATTTAATTACCTCGAAAACCGCTAACTGACAGAAACGTGGGGAAAGGAGTTACTGCTAGCGTCAAAATCGGAAAAAAAAATAAAGTTAACCGTGGAAAGAGAAGTTAATGCAGGTGTGAAAGTCGAAAGGGCAATAATTATTTTTCCTTTTCTAAATTTTTGCCATGTGTCAAAATTCAAAAGAAAAAAGGGGGTGAATTATGAGGGAATAAATTCCAAACTACACGTGTTCAAAAACTATTGGAGAAGTAACGAATTATGATGGGACGAGAAGCACTGAAACAAAACCCTTTGGGAAGTACTGAAACAGACATCTGAAAATTCGATAAGATTTGAAACTGACAGCATCGTTGCATGATCGACACGTGGGTTGCGAGAAAGCATGACACACTGCTCGAAACAGATAGCCTTGCTTCCTGACTGACACCCAAGTTGCGGGAAAGCCTGACACAATAAAGGAAAATGATGAGCATCGGTGCATGAGAGACACGTATCAGCTTTATAGGTTGCGGAACAAAAAGAACTAAAGCGTGACAAGCCACTTTCAAGGGCCACGTGTCAGACATGCTATGATTCTATTAAGACCGCAACGTTCATCCAAATCCAAAAACAACAACTTGAATACAAGTACGCAGAAGAGTTGCGGGACATCAAGTGAGAAAACTAAGGGAAATGAGCAATATGCATGCTACGTCTTGTTGGATTACACTTCGCTCCAGATGATGGATAAGAACAAATAGGTTGAAAGGTAAATTGGGAGGACCCATCAAATTGGCTATAAATACCAAGCTCATAAACAGGAAAAAGGACTGGAAAATCTTGAGAAAAATTGGATATAAGGCATAAGATCAGAACAAAGAGTTTAGGTATGAGACTTGTGTAAAATTTTAGTTCAATTGTTCTTTGATTAACATGATTATAATTTTATAGAATATCATCTTTTTGTAATATTTGATGATGATGAATAAAAATGATACAAATCTTTACTACCCGTGGATGTAGACAATTTGATTGTCGAACCACGTTAAATACTTGTGTCAATTCATTTCTTATTCTGATTGATTATCATGTTCAAAGTGTTAATATGATTTGATTTTATTATAAGATATCAAACTACACTATGTTTCAAAGTTTGTTGGTTATGATCCAAAAAACCAGATTTTTGGTAATCACAACGGTGACTATGTTTCGAGTAGCCAAGCTAATTATAGAAGACAATCAAGTAAAACATATATCTGAAAGCATTAGAAATTTAGTATTCAGAAGGTACAAATTCACAACCAAAACAACGACGACTGTACCGATTTAGCTAATACTTAATTAATGACTCAACAAACAAACACCATCAGTTCATATGAAAGCAGGGACTAGACTCAAACTACCTTTAAATTTCAAAAAATTCTCGGAGCTACTAACAAAAAATACAAAAAATCAGGATCTAGTTATGTATACAAATCATATCACTATTTTCTTGTTTCTTTTTCGAATTTAATGGTCTAAACAGAGCACTAACTATAAAATTTGATATCTCTCTTATAAATTCAAACTCATGTACGAAAAAAGACAATTTCACAGATTCGATCATACAAGAAAAGATTCAATCTGAATCTCGATATGTAATCAATTTTCACCGCAAAATATATGAATCAGATGGGAATCAAAGCTCGGAATGAAGTGGAAAATGAAATTAAACAACTGAAAATAACGAATTGAAGAAGAAGAAATCAATTATTAACATACTAGAAACAATTAAATCTAAATCTTGATATCTAATTATTTTTTGCCGTAAAAAATATGAATCAGATGGGGAATCAAAATTGAGAACGAAATGAAAATAAAATTAAGCAGTATAACGAAATGAATTTATTAACGACAACGGAGGCGGTGGTAGTGGCTGAGGAGATGATGGTGGTGGTGGTGATGGAAGGAAAGAGAAGAGAGAACATATATGTTTTAGACGTGAAATCAACAAGGAAATAGGTAATAACTCGGGTTATATAGAGAGGGTATTTAGTGAATTACGAGTAACAATTAGATTCTTCCAGAAAGGGAGGGGTATAATTATAGTTCGTAAGGATTTTTGTGAAGGTCGATAAAACTAGAGGTATTTATTCAATTCCAACATAATAAAATGTTTTCAAGTGTCCGTTATTTGTGAGGTAAATCCTCCGAATGTCCTTCAAAATAAAAAATATTCTTATATATTTATTATATTTCATCATTTACTAGGGTTGTTAATGGTACTTAACGAAACAGATAATGGTTGTTTTTTATCCGAATCCGTTAACAATATCCGGATATCCGTATATGATTATTATCCGGCGGATAATAGGAATTCGTTTATGTATCCGGATCCGTTAAGATTAACGGATATCCGATAATCCGATAACTATCCGAAAACTATAAGGAAAAAAATATTTAATTTGGTTGAATGTGTTTAATCACTTCTTCTTCTCATGAATCCAAAATTGTAACACAAAATTAATTTTTATGAATTTGTCAATCCTTCATTTCTTTTTGAACAAAAAATCTTTAACACATGCAAAAAAATTAAGAAAATGGAACGTATAATAGTAGTTATATATATATATATATTATTGGATACCGGATAATTATCCTATACGATAGTGGTATTCCCATATCCGTATCCAATAAGGAGTAAATATATATATTATTGGATACCGGATAATTATCCTATAGGATAGTGGTATTCCCATATCCGTATCCAATAAGGAGTAAATATCCGATAAGATATCTGTATCCATATCCGATATCTGAAACTTCGAATAATATCCTAAATTTTCGGTACGGACTCGGACAGATTTCGGATATTCGGTTATCCATTGACAGACCTATCATTTACTCCTTATCCTAGCGGGTGCGGGTGTTCAATGAATTTTCATATTTGCACCCGAATCCAACCCATTATTTATTGGGTTTTTAAAAATGTGTCCATATCCAACCCATGCATGGGCGAGTTGGATATCCACCAATAAAATTACGGATGGATTGAGTCGGGTTGACAGGTTGGACGATCCATTCTCACCTCTATAACTATATATGTTGTTAGTCTGTGTTTGAATGATGTGTGAATTTTAATGTCTTGCAGGGAAGAGTGTAATAATTGAAATAACAAATAGGCCCATGTCGGAATTGCACATAAGGTGTTTGTTTAATTTCCCCAATAACTGTCGTAAATTTAAGATGAAATTGACTATGGGTCTGGAGTTGCTAGTGGGTTGGAATATGAGTTAGTAAATCATTAGTGGTGATGAATTAGGAATATCTATTTATGGCCCATGGTCAAAATTTTGAAATTGAAGAGTTATAGTTTGATTAGAAGAGAGTTATATTCTAAGAGGGTTTCTACAAGTGAAGAGTTATAAAAGGAGGACAACTACAACAAGAAAAACTCTCACTGTTGATTTCTGACATCTCTTCTTTTGGTTTTATGGGGTTTGATATATTTTATTTTTTTCTTGAATTTCATTATTTTTTTGAACTCTAAAAAAAGTTAGTAACTAATAATTTTATCGATTACGGAGGATTTGAAACTCCGTAACATGTTTTATTAATCAATTTTTGCAAGTTAATATTTCGATAAATATCTTTTGTTGGTTATCTTTTACCGTTTTTATGACCATGAGATGCTTGCGAGTTATCCGAATGCACAATTAGGTATCTTGTATGCAACTCTAATACTAGTAGAGAGAACTGTAATCAGTAATTGTTAGAGTAATTTTAACACAAGTAGCAATACACTATTTGTTGCAAATGAATTTTATGGACAATAGTGTGTAAAATATAACCATAAGTTAACATGTCAAACTTATGAGCATATGGCTAGGAACAATTTGATTCAAAAATATTAATGCAATTGATTGAATTACACTTAGAGAGCCTATTTTGGGTGGTTCACTTGATTAGGATCTGCTAGAGAACTTATCCTATACGGTGAATTAAAGAATCCGGAGATAAGTTGAACTTATAACTAATGTAAAATTGTTAACAATCGAAGTTTATTGAAGGTTACACTTGTATGATTAATAATATCCTTGTTCGGTAATGGAGAATGAATCCTTGATCTATTCTCATCCTCATATTTGCATTCTTTTACTTGTTTTTGTAGATTTGCATTACTCTTATTTTTAGAAATTTATTAACTTAAGAACGAACCTGTTTATCCTTGTACTACCAGTTAGTGTAATAAAGTAAAGAATATATTTTTGACGAATTTGACACCTCGATCATAGCACTTCATGGCATAAGTGTTAGGTGATAAGTCACCATGAAGGAGTAAAGAGATAATTATGTCAATAACAACCTGATTTGACGTCTGAAAGTCGTGGAGGATGGAAATGATGCACAAACACTACCCTGCTACTCTTAGAAAATTAATCCTAAATGACCATGCATAATTCCAGTGGTAATATGAGGCATTGGCATCACTTCAAACACGATGTGTAGTTATGACATAGCTCAGTGAGTAGTGCTACCCCATAGTACATCTTTGCAGAAAATACCAGTTCATGATATATTAGTAGTACATGCTCATAGGACCTCTATGTGAGTGATTCAAGCTAGCGGACTCATCCTGTGAAAGGTGGCATCATGATGCATATATTTATTAATTATGCACATGGATGTCATAGCTAGATCTTGTCTGTAAAATGTGCCATGCATTAGTCATTTAGTTAGAATACTCGATTACTAGCTATAAGTGGCTTGACACATAAATTGTAGAAACCAGTATCTAATGGCATCAAGTGGCTTATTCCAAGCAATGCATGAGCAAAGTGGAGAATTTAGTATTGCATCGTGAATAAATGCGTAGCAGATGGTTTAGCGCTAGCAATGCGCTAACACTGTAGGAGACTGACACTAGCAGTAGGCCGATGCTAAAAGCGAACTTGGCACTAGCATTAGGATAGTGCCAAGCTAGAAGTCCAGCGCTGGCACTAGGCCAGGCTTGATAAATATGGCGATAGCACTAGGCTAGCGCCACAAAGGGAAGCGCCATAAGATATAGCTTGGCGCTGGCGCCGTAGTGTGTTGTCCTAGCTCTGTAATGTACTCTGGTACCAGCATTAGGATGATGTCATGTTAGGACCTTAACGCAGGCACTAGGTCAACGTTGTGTTAGAGATTTGTGCCAGCAATGAATATTTTACCATCCCGTATGTTAACCATATAATATCAACAAATACAAGACTAAACTCCTTAGGTAAGGAGGAATGAAGGTTATCTCAGAAAAAGCTTGGGTACGAATACAAAAAGGGATAAAAACCAACTATGATGAGCATAGGGGCCATGAAACCGGAGTATGCATGACAAACTCGTCATTCAGAGCACATTTTGAGCAATAAGCAGTAAGGATATGTATATAAGTTTAGAAAACAGAATGAGCATGAATTGAATTTTTGGCAGCCTTCAAAAGAAAAAACTGAAAATACGATAAAGAGACCTAATTTTCCAGATATACTTCAAAAGTTTTATATTTGAGGATATTTGAGGAAGGTCTAAGACCTCTAAAACCCAAATAGAAAGTATTAGAACTAAACATTGATTCTTTGAAAGCTTCTGAACCCTTCTATCAGGAGTACATAATTGAATTAAAGGAATAGAGACAACTTCTCAGTAGAAAAAGCTTTTTCAAAATGAAAAAACTGTAAATATGATAAAAAGACCTAATTTTCAAGATATACTTCAAAATTTTTATATTTGAGGATATTTGAGGAGGGTCTAATACCTCTAAAATTCAAATATAAAGTATTAGAACTAAACCATTGATTCTTTAAAAACTTCCAAACCCTTTTATCAGGAATACATAATTGAATTAAAGGAATAGAGACAACTTTTCAGTAGAAAAAGCTTTGTCAAAATGGATTTTTAACTTAAAAACATTCCAAGTTCTAATATGTATCTGGTCAATAAAGCCATAGAGACTCTTGGTCAATACAATCAAAGATTTTAAGATAAGGATCTGGACCTGGACCTGGACCTGGATGAACCAGAATATTATGTTATGTGTGGCAGATCCCAAAAAAAAGGAATCTATTTAACACCATGGTCAACAAATTTACTATCACACAATCAAAAAATTAAAAGATTTGATAAGTTCCATGATAGTAAGGAGACATTTCCAAGTTTAGGAACAAGATTTACAACGCTTTGCATTAAGGAAATTTAGAATTAGGAAAATACCTAGCCTTAAGGACACCACCAAACAAGAAATTAGGGAATTCAACCAACTCCATTACGTTTCTAGTTATCATACAATTTTTTGTAAGCACGTTATCATACAATTGATCAAGTGATAGATGCACACATTGAACATGCGGCAAATTAGGCCAGCTACCAGTTGTGTTTTATTTTTAACAAGCAGGTACCAAATTCATTTGTGAAAGGAAGTGGTTTGGGCCATTAAACATTTTTACCTGATACAAATAATCTATGAACTAGTAGAAATTTCTTTTGAAAGTATATCGATAAATATAAATGTAGAAGTACAAAAAACAAATTTTGCAAGCACTCTAAGCTGGTAGAAATCATCGTTGGTAACGGGAAAGAAAGACAAGGTTATGTTCACAGAAAATCCCCTTGTCAGTATAAAATTAAACAAGTGCAACTACTCACTGAAATGCGAACACGAGCATTTTCAGCTGACGGCACGCTTCATATACACATCAAGGAAGCCATTTCACAGATAGCCAAATGACTCGTGATAGAAATCAATCCCCGGCCACTTTCTCTGAATCTTGATTACAACATAAATCCATATACTATAGAGTTATCCTCCTTTATAGGTTTCAGACAGACCAAGAGGAAAGATCCACACTATTGGCCCAAGGCAGAAGCTACGAAAATTGTGATGGTAGCTTAGTCCTCCTACAACTAGGTACTCAGATGAATGGTAGAGAATAGAAAGTTAAATCTAACGCTTAATCATCCAACTGAGGGAGACGGGCCTCCAAGGTACTCAGATAAGTAGAAGCTTCTTTCAGTCTCTATCCTTTGAACAGATACTTGTTACATGCATAGGGAGTTATGACCATGTTATACTCTGGGCTCAGGCATCTGGCAAAAAAAAAAACCCCGCAAATAAACTCTAAAAGAATGATCACCAAGTCCAAACAGATAATTATTTAAGTTTCATTAAACGATTCGAGTACAGGTTGAAGCAAATACCAGCATACGAGTCCGACTGAAATGTCAAAAACCCGTCAAGAGACACAGTTCTCACTCCTGACAGATAACTTTAGGCCGATAATGGCGACCTGATTTCTTAGAGCTCTCGCTTGTATCCTTTATTGTTGGTTGCTCTTCATCTTCTTCCATTGCACATGCTTCATTTTCTACCATCTCTACCACAGCAACACCAAGTGGTATGCCTGCCCTGCGTACATTGAACTCCTTAGAACTATCTCCCTTGTCAAGATTCATCTCAGCGTCCCTCTTTGTTGATGCATCATCATCAGTAGCCTTTTTCTTGCCTATAAAGGTTACTGATTTTGGAAGTTCAAAAATGTCTTCCTGCTGCGACTCTGAAGTTTGTGCCTTCCTTATTGTGTTAAGGAAATCCATGCAAGCTTGCTTATTAGATTGCTCATTATCATCATCAGTAGAATCGAAGCTATATTGTGTGTATTTCCCAGGGTTGCGCAAATAATCTGGAACTGTTGAAGTACGTCTGGGAAAAAAAGAAGGTTTCTCAGCATCTAAAGTGGTTCCCATCGAGAAAGTGCTGCCATTCATAGAATTCGGGTTCTAAAACTCTTGGTTACTATTATTGTCTAAACATTCTGGGTCAAATCTAACACGTTTTTGCGATTTCGAACCTGACTTCTTCTCCTTTCTTTTCAGTATAGGCTTTAAGTTACCAACATCTTGATTTACTATAAACCTAGCGACTCCAACACCTTCGGTACCAGCCGGTACATCTTCTATCGTGCTATCTTTCTCGGGCAGAATTGCTCGTGGATCCCTAATGTGATCTTTGAACGAGTTGGGAATCACATTGTACGAGTTCAGATAATCCCCGTAATCAGTTATATCCTTCAAATATGTTCTATCCCCAGCCTTTTCCCTTCCCACGGCAAATTTATCAAATTCATCTTCTTCATCCTGCATAAGCCACATAAAAAACCTATTAAACATACGCGATCAATCCAACAAAAGACATACAAACACACGAACATGTACCAATACTACCATTACCTATTCAGCACAACGACAACAAAAACAATAAACCCTAAGTCAGAATTGTCAAAATTGGTATAAACTAGTCAAAATTAGAGTAATTATTTTTTCAAGAGTACAATCTAATGAGTACCAACACTACATTACCTACTCAAAACAGCACAATAATCCTAAATAGGAAACTGAAAGCCTTTGTAAAAGTTAGACAAATTTGGTGAGAATTAGAGTGAAATTTGTTTCTAACCTCATTATCAAGAGAATAATCGAATCACATGGAAGCTCTAATTTCACACCCTAATTCAGATATTGATACCTAAGTCAATATTAGTCAAAAGCAGTCAAAATTAGGTTAATTTTTTTTCTTACCTCATTATCAAGAGTACAATCTAATCCCATGGAAGCTCTAATTTCCCACTCATCATCATCACCACCACCACCATTAAAACCCTGTCTCGAAGAAGAAACCGGGTTTTCTTTGTCACCATCTTCCTCTTCTTCATCTCCACCATCATCTTCGAGATCGTCAAAATCGAATAAATCATCATCAAAATCACCAAATCCATTCTTTATCTTCTTCTTATTATTATTATTCTTTGCAATGAATGATTGATGAAAAGAAGAAGGAATGATTGCTTCTTCTTCTCCCGGTGGCTGTTGTTTTCTCCATTCCTTCTTCTCAACTTCTGCATCACTTAATGACCAAAGAGAACGTATTGAATCGGTAGACTTTGAACCACCAGGACCATCTAAACCTCCGAATATCTTATCAACTCGAACTCTGAAACTATCATCCATTGCTTCTCTTTTTTCCAAAGTGTGAAATTTGTGTTTCAAATCGAGATCTTTTTTGTTTATGTTTTTTGTTTTTCTTTTTCTTTTTCTTTTTGCAGTTACACCGATCCGCCTTTTATTTTACGGAGGGTTTCTCTCTTAAAATTCTTGCCAGGGTGCACGCGTTTCCCGCTGCCTTGCTGCCATCCGTGATGCGGTGATGACCGTATATATATCTAAAACGCTTAAAAGCTTGTACAAATTTAAATTTAACGTTAAATGGTGATAAAATTTTCGTTTCCTATCCATCCTCGAAATTGGTATATTATGATATAGTAATTCTGATGAAAATATTTAATAAAATTTAATTGGTATAAATATTTTAGGATAAATGAAACATGATTTATAAAGGAATATTATTATCGACAGAAAATGACGACAGAAAATGATATCAAGAATATAAAGCACAACGTAGTTATACAGAGTAGTTGGGATTTTATCTGAGGAAAGATAAAGAGCGGATGGGATGAGTTCTTAGGGATACAAAGAGCGGTCAGGATTATAGCATCCGTTTATAGGTGTCGATAAAGAATGGTCAGGATGGGTTCTGATCGGTGTATAAAGGAGGGTTAGGATCTGTCCAGAGGATAAATTTTTATACTATGGTCCAACGACGGTGAGTTGCTGCACGTGTGGAGTTCGTAAACTCATTCTTTCGTGTGTGTTTTTTTACAATTACAGACGGATTCAATTCCTCACTCCATTGATTATTCCGTTACTGAAAAGAAGAATCTTCTTCATTCAATGATATTCACAACAACCCCATTCTTGAGTCATAACAACTGCTAATCAATCCATTAGGTTTCAGAAACGTTTCAGAAATCTTTCTCATCTTCTTTTTCCTTCTGCCAAGAGAACGAAGAGACGATGGATGTCGACTTCGAAGAGATGGTTGCTTCTCCATCTGAGGAAGATTGCGAAATCAACTTTCGCGACTTAGCTATTTCATTAAAACACACTAAATCCCTTGTCTAATTCGGGGTTTCTAAGTTTTCCAAAAAAAATTTGTAATTAGGGTTTGGTTTATTTCTGTATAAATTGAGTTTGGATGTTGAGGGTTGGATACAGGGATCATTCTTTATTTTGTTCATAATCACAATTTTAAGAGATATAAAAATTGAATTTTCAATTTCCTTCAGGCCTAAGATGAGAGATTTATTGAAGAATTGGGGTGAGCTACCATATGAAATGAAACAAAGGAATCAATGTTTATACATTATTTGCATCTACTGTATCTAAATCACCAGTATATTCGTACAGACAAAAGGGATGTAATTGCTGATTTGGAAATTCCAAAGGTACATACATACGTTCTATTACATTGTCATCTTAGATTCTTTTCATTTCAGGAACTGCTACATACATTCATATGATGCTGATTTGTAATTACATTGTGTACTTTCAGGATCTTCAAACAACATTGGAAAACAATATTGTTCAGGGAAAAATATTTTATCTTGAATTTCAGATTACAGGCCTTTAAGCCTGTACGAAAGTAGGCATGGTATGATTAGTTATAACTCAGACTCTATTCTTTAGTTACTCCCTATAATATAATTTCTTGTGTTGCATGCTGTTAGTAACTTGAGTTTTCTTTTACAACAGAGATGTTCAGAGATGCCTGATGATGATACCAAGGTAACTGCTCGGCTCCCTGTTCTCGGCATCTTTATAACATATATTATCTTGAAATAGCAGCTTATTGATTTTAGTGTTTCTCTATTGGTGGAAGTTTTGGTCATCATCAATGAATCAAATACCAGTATGGTTCGATATGCTTCAACTTCTTCCATTGCGATGCTTAAGGAAAGAATAGTTCTCTGAATTGGTTTATTTTTTATTGAATTTTTAATTTTGATTAAATTTTGATTCCTTTTTTGTGCATCCGGATGCATGAAGCCGATCCATCTAAACATAGAGAATCGAATTTCTCGGTCTGAAACATGGTTCAGCCTTAATTTTCCGTTTTGAACTCTTGACTGTTCTTGCAGAGACAAAATTTGTCATCTCCATTGGAGATCACTTCGCACCAGTGAGTCTTGCCATGTACCTCCTCTGTAAGTTTTGATAGCAGACTTACATTTGTGAAGAAACATATAACTTTTATTGTATTTAGTTGGTTTGTTTTTGTACTTTTCTGATCTGCTCGCTCAATTTCCAGTTGGTTTTACAGCCTCCTTAATGGAGTTCTGATCAGCATTCGTGTTTTTATATAACCAGTTGAACCCAAGGAAGTTGATGCACTGGAATGGACGAAAACAAAGATATATAGTAAGTCCATCTCTTTCCCTTCTAGTTCCCAATAAAATTAAATGCCAACCAGATTTATTGGAAAATCCATTGCTTCCTCCCTCCTTCCATGCTCACAGTTTACCTCAAGAATTTAGTATTTTGTTTGATGGGTGTCTATTATGTTTGAAATTTCTACTTTGCATAAACATGCAATTCGTCTTTAAGATCCCTGTGTTTGATATTCTCTTGCAAATTGTGAAATTTGTGTCTTATATATGCATTTCAATTGTCTTAGTGAACATACTTGAATGTGCACATTGTTGTATTCGTGTTGGAATTCATATAATTTAAGTAAAGATGCTGCAACATTGTTGCATTAAGCTGATTGGCTATTGTGGCTTCTTCATGGTAAGTGTGGAGTTTCAGATTATAATAACGCTCTAAAAGTACTCTTTGGTCTTTGAATCCATCTGATTTTTGCATTCATATCTTTTGGTACCATTATGTTGTCTGTACAGGAACTACAGATAGCATTGCTGCTTTTCTTGCAGCACGAGCTTCAGAACCTGGAAAAGCTGTGAGTTTTCCACTGGGCTCTACCTTTGTTATGGTGCAATTAGCTAGCAGAAACCAATAAATATAATCTTCTGTTCCAAATTCTTAAAGTCTGAGAAATCCTTTAGAGATGGTTTTGGAGATAAAATGACAATATGTTACTGATGCAAGAGCTATTAGCCATACCTTGATGAAATTCTTTACTTCAGTTTCGAGATGATGTCCATTCTTAATTAGTATGAACCACAACCCTTTTGAGAAATTATATTATATAATGCCACCAAACAATATTCTTAATTTCCTACAAATATAAGCAAGTTCGTAGGTTAACAAGAACTGGATGCATGGGATAAATTAAGGAATCAGGTAACTATTCAGTCCCTTTTCTTTTTGTGTGTTTCATTAAATTAACTATTAGTATTAACTAACGTTTTGTGTGTGTTTCACCAATGAATCAGCAAAACATAGGACTGCAGAGACTTTGTTAAACATACAATCTAGGTCATGCCTCATCCATTATGCCCATGGATTGCATTAACTCCAAGTCTCTGTATGTTACTGATCCATTTTATTGTGCTGCTGTTTGTGATCTCATGCATTTTCATCCTGTTCCATTCTTTATTCTCCATAACAATATGGTGCGAGAGAGGTACTTTGTGTGTAAACCACTGGCATATGTTACTTGAACCATTTATTTTTGTTGTTTCATTAAGAAATTTTGGGAGACCTGAATTAAGCAGATTAGTAATGTTTGATGCTGCCTCACAATTTGCGTGTAGCTGGCCTAGAATTTAGATTTATCTGTATGTATTCTTAAACGTGATCTTTATTAGGGGTGAAAAGTCTGATTAATGATTTGTAATTGCAAAATCAAGATTTATCCACTATAGTGTATGGAATTGGAGGTGTCCAGAGAGTACATCAAGTATTTGACAAATAGCTTCCACAGAAGAAGAGATGTACACCATAATGAACCTGGGTTTGCCATCAAGGAATCGATCATCCTTCTTTACTTGACTCTGAAAAGCTAAGCAAAGTTGCTGAATTCCATTCAGTTTGATGGAAATTCAATTAGTATTTGGGAGAAATGGGTGGGTTTGGTGGTTGGGTTTTTCAGATTTTTTAATGAATCCCCAGTGCCTGTACTTCCCTTCAATTAGTATCCTGCAAATCTTTTTATTTTTTTTTATTTTCTGGACAGCAAGCAAAAGGGAGTACATAGAGCAAAGAAAGAAAAAACCATTTTGTTTTGTTTTGAAAGGGAAGTTGTTGAGTTTTTTTCATAGTGATTTTGTAATCAACAGCAAAGATGGTGAAGAAGACAAGAAAAACAACAAGTTCTAAGTCATCCTCATCAGTAACTAGAGTTCCTGAGTTCTTCAAGATCTTTTTCTCCCCTGTGAGCTTCTACAAAATGGTAAGCAGCGTATTTTATTCTTTAAGTAAAGTAAGAAAGGATCTTTTTTTTTTGCCCAGTTACTAGACAATGTTTTCTATACTGATGTGAATACTTTGTTTATGTTATGAATGTTAGTGAATAAGCTTGGTTTGTTATATGAGAATTGAACAATGCTTTTTGTTTGAAGGGTATGTCATATGCTGTCTAATCATAGTGACTGAGTACTGCAAGTTGTAGTCTGTTTGCTTAAGCCATTGGGTGAATTAGTTTACTACATGAAAATTCAATTGGATGGAGCTTTTGAATACAATTAGATAGTAGTGGCTTCTTTTAAAATTGATGTATTTTATTTTTTGAGAATAGGTTAAAAAAAAATTGCAAACAAAAATTGAATAAAATCTGGCCCAATTTCTCCAGACACTAATCCTTAGATACCATTTAATTCAAGCATGACAGGTCAGTTAATAATAATACCCCTTAAATGAATCGTGCTACACCAACCTGCATTTGAACCCTCACCAAAACAACAAGCTTTTCACCTCAATTATCAAGGAATAAAGAGATTTTGCTCTTTGGTTCGCCATTCTAATTCCATTCCTTTCACACCAAAGTTCCCCATATTTTAGCAGATAGTACTAACCTCCAAAGGGTTTTATCCAGCTTTTTCGCCTTCGGCTCAGACCAAGCTACCAACTGATTGTGAAGGGTGTCTTTATGAGACCATTGGGGATCCTAATCTGCAACAAAGTAGTCCCTTAGATACCTTGATACCCTGCACATTATACAAATATCAACTCCTTCCACTGAGTTGCACTGGAAACAGTTGGTTGGAGTGATTTCACATCCTCTTTTGTTTAGATTATCCACAGTTGGGATTGCATCTTGAGGGGCTGGCCAAGTAAGAATATTTGCATTTCGGTAGGAACATGACTAACCCAGATGACTAACCCATCTCAGTTTATGAGTTGAGTTTTAAAACTCATCTTTGCCTCTAATTGTTATTCCGGAAAAGTGCTGTCTATTTTCTTATAATGAGAGGTAGTGAATGAGCTTGGTTTGTTGTATGAAATGAAACAATGCCTTTTGTTTTAAGGGCAGTGTCATATGCAGTCCAACTAATTATAGTGTACGAGTACTTCAAGTTGTAGTTTGTTTGCTTAAAGTCATTGGGTGAAGTAGTTCACTACATAAAATTTCAATTGGACGGAGCTTTTGAATACAATTAGGTAGTAGTGACTTATTTTTGTCGCGAGAGATATTTGATAAATATCCATTCCACGGCACGGGTTAAACCATAGTCAAGGATATAAAGCACAACGTAGATATAAAGAGCGGTGGAGATTTTATCTGAAAAAAGATAAAGAACGGCTAGGATAGGTTCTTAGGGGGATAAATAAGGGTTAGGATTTGTCCATGGGATATGTAAAGGGTGGTCAGGATTAAAAGATTTTAGGAGTTATGAATCTTATGATTAGACAACGCACGTAATGGTTCAATTAGGGCTGCACAAACCCGACCCAGACCTACCACCCGATCGGCACCCGCCAGTTTTGACCCGACCCGCCGATAAACGGGTCGGGTGCGGGTGACAATTTCCTTTACCCATTTTTTGGCGGGTCGGGTACGGGTAACACCTTCTCTCACCCTACCCACCGCCCAACCCGTCAAAAAATCCTTATTTCCTAGCCCTTGGATTAGATAGTTTTGTTTAATCTGAGTCGTTGATGAAACAACCCTAAAAACACTTTCTCTCTTCGACTCATTCATTTCTCATTTCTTATTCTTTCTTTCTTTCTTCTTGAGTTGTAGGAACTAGGAAAAACCGAAAAAAATCACCACCACCACTGGTCCACCGCAACACCATCTTCAGATTCTTCACTTGATTCAACTACAAAACTTAAATTTAGTGATGAATCAATGAGAAACTAACTTCCAAAATCTAATCTCGAGCATCAGAAACATTATGTGCATTTCGATTTCAACTGGATTTGGCTTGAAGAACCTAAAATCGATGATCACAATATGCTGGCGGAGGTTCATCTTTCCTCTTAGATCTTAATTTTTAATAGTTTGATTACTTAACAGAATGAATAGTGTTAGGGATTTAGAGTGAGAGATATTTGTTGAGTTTTATTACATTTTCTTTGAAATGGAGATTTAGTTCATTTGTGATGTTTACACAAAATTGTATTTTTGGTTTTGATGGGTGGTGGTACAATTGTTAGCAGTGATTGGAGGTTTTGCATGGTGGTGGAAGGTTATTAGTGGAGGTGGCGTTATCAGCTGAAACACCTTAATTCTAAGGTTTACTTGAATCACGATTCCACCAGCACCACCTTATTTCTAGGATAATGTTAAACCCCTTCTTATCATGCAGTTTGTGAAGAATCTTATTATGTCTGTTTTGGGGTATTATTGTTGACGGGAAATCAATTGGTTTTGGTTTCATCTGTTTTGGAATTACTATGGAAGAATGCATAATGTTATGAATTCTGTTGTTTGACTTACTAAAGGGTTCAATTTGTACCGTTGATATCTTAAATTAGGAGAAAGAAAGGCACTCAATTCTGTAGATGGGGTTCAATTTGTACTGTTGTCATTACATCTAGTTCATGTAGCTACGAAGGACATATATACATTTACTGATGCACCAATTCAAGGACATATAATCTGGAAGTTTATCTGGCTATCTTATAGTTTAATTCATAATTGTCATTTATCAACTTGCAGACTTACTAAGGTTTGTGCTTCTTAATAGGCAGTTGTCGTATTGTCGGTAATATCCATCGCGGGAGCTTGGTGCTATTTCTTGACCCTGTTATGCATATGTAACAAGAGTAGTACAATTATTGTATTCAAATTCTTGACTACAACTAGAATTGAATGTATGAACACGAAAAAGGTATCCAGGTCATGTGGAATGTAATAACATGCTCACTTTCGATTTCAGACACGAGCAGTCTGGTAACGAGCAGTTTACTACTGAACTCAACAAATGGGTCTTCCATGAAAGGGGTCGTCTTAAGGTAAGATTTTCTACCCCTTGTTGGAATTGAAAATTTATGATGCTGAAAGAAACTATATGTCAGATCTTAGATGATTATGCTTTTACCGTTCAAAATTTGAATTGTCTCCTGCTGATACGAAGTAAACTTTTACTTACAATTCAACTACTATGATTGACAGCCATATTGAACATTAGTTTAACTTCTTTTTTGTCTGTAGGCGGTCAATGTTAGGCACCACAGAGTTGGGGAAACAGATGAGGCTGCAATTTACAGGATCAACGATGAAGTGGTATTTGCTTCCATCCCCTTTTTGTCTGAGAGAATATTATTTCTTGTATTATAGATAAAAAGGAACAAGTCGATATTTGGTTGTTTATTTTTTGACCCATAATTATGTTTGAAGGAGTACTCCGTCGAGATCTATGAATGGTCTGGGACAAGCTGGGTACCCTATATTGCAAATGATGTTCAACTCCAGTTTTAAAAAGAAAAGGGGTTTGAGTTAGAGACCGATGGAAGTGGATTTAGGCATTTAGCTTTGAATTGAAAATGATTTGATTTAAGTGAAATTAAACATTAATTGATGTGAGTTTTTGCTTTAATTAAGTTTCAAGTTTAGTTTGATTCTTTAGATATTTAGATCTGAGTATATAGTTTGAAAATGATGGAATTGGGAAATTTGAATTTCTTGAGATGAATTTGATCTTGACTATGAGGAAATTTTTTTGCATTGAATCTGCCGCACCCACCCATACCCGACCCGTCGAAATGGCGGGTCAGATCCGACCCGTCCTACGACGGGTTGGACGCATGTGAATACTTCAATCACCCGTCAACTGGCGGGTCGGGTGCGGGTGGGGCCAAACCCGACTCACCCGATCCGATGTGCAGCCCTAGGTTTAACGGCTACGGTTCAAGATCGATTCGCCTGACTTCCTCTTCTTCCTTTACTTTTTCTTTCCTTCGCAGAGAAATCGTTTCGCAGCCGCTACCCCCTCTCTCCCTCTCTCTCTCAAATCAAACAAAGATTCTGATTTGATTAGGGTTTTGACTCTTGATTTTAAGTCTGTAATTATGGTTTTTAAACATATTGTGTTACTGACCGTGTTTCTGATTTGACTAGGGTTTTGACTCTTCTCTGCTGTTACCATTTTGAAATCTTCTTTGAAGCAGAGAAACCAAACCCTAACCCTTTGAAGGAGAGAAACCAAACCCTAACTGTTATATGTCCGATTAATTTTTGAGAAGGATGACGTAAATAATACAAATCAAAAAAATTGCATTTCCTTCTTATCTCTCTCAAGAAAAAGATTTTAGGGTTTTTGATTTGTCGAGAGAGGAAGGGATCAACCAAATTGGCATAAGAAGAAGTTGGGAAATCAAGGATTGGGTAAGACTTTTTTTTTATTATTCAAAGTTTTGTTTTTATGATTTTAGGTCTGGGTTTTGTTTGATCTTTTATTTGATTATTGATTGAGTTTCTGTCTGATCTTAGGTATTGTCAAAGTTTTATTATTTTGTTTGAATTAATGAATCAAAATTGAAACTCGATAAGTGTAGTTTGGGATTGATTGTTAGGGCTTAAGAGGATGAAAGTGGTTTTCTAGAAGGATATAATTCTGATTGAAATTGAGGAAATTTGATGGTTATTAGTATCTAATACATGTCTCGATATAATTGTCTATTGTTTTTTTATACTGTCTAATATTTTTTTGAGAAATTTTGTGTTTGGGTCGTAGGTTTTGGTATAGTAGAGTGTTTGGGTCGTAAATTTGTCCAATGGTGTGTTTGGGTCGTAAGACCGTCAGTCAACACGGTCAAACTAACCGGCCGTTAGTCCCAAAAATTACAAGTTTGCCATTCCGTTAAACAACCCTACTCCAACCGATTTTACGTCAAAAAATCGGCAAAAAATCGGCAAATTCCAAAAACTCTCTGCAGCCTTTTGTAAGATCAAAAAATCGGCGATTTTTTAAATTTTCCGATTAATCGCCGATTAATCGGAAAAATCGTCAATTCCTCTCTGTTGCCTTTTCTATATTACGGGATTTTGGTTTTTTTTTTTAACTTTTAACAAATTTGTGTTAAATATTTACTAGAACCATTGCATTCACCACCATAACAAGAAAACTTAACAAAAAACACATTGGCATCACAACAAAATAAGATTTTTAAGGATTTAAACAAGTTATACAATTGTAGAGTAGAGTATTTGGTTTGACAAGACAAGCAACAAAGTTAAAAACTGCTAGGAGAGTTTAATTGCAGTAGTTTAAAGCTTAATTGAGATAAGTAGATAGCAAATAACAAAAGTAACAAACCTAATACCATTTAACCCCAAAAGTAGAATTGTTGGTTTTCTTTAGCTGTGGTTGGTCTTGATTGTGCCCCAAAAGGGAAGCAGGCCTTGTTGATGTAGTAGGCTGTTGTGTGATTGTAGATGCCTGAGATGATTGAGATGCAGTAGCACTATGAGTACCTCTTCCTCTTCCCCTTGCAACACCACCCTCTCTTTCTCTTACAGCTGCACTTGTAGTACCAGCTGCACCACCTCTACCTCTTGCAATAGCACCAGGTCTCCCTCTACCAATTGTAATGTCAGCCATAGGTGGAATTCCACCTCTAGGTACTCCTCCATTAGTTGGCCTAATACTTGTAGTTGTATATATTCTGGATGTAGGTGCTGGTCTAGGTATTGCGGCTCCATCACTGATAAGAGGCCTCTTATCATGTGGTCCACGATATATATGGACACCTAAGACCAATATATCATACATTAGATGGATGAGCTAGGTACTGGTGTCATGGATTAACATATGGTTCATTCACAGTTCAAGAAAGTGAAATGTACAAAAGAGATTCTGATAGCTACCACTTACCAACATTGGATGGATGACCCTCAGGTTGAAATTTGCAACCAGTTCTATTATGGCCCCACTCTTTACAAACTCCACATTGTTTCATTCTCCTTTGTATTCCAAGTTGCTCATTCCTCTCTCGCCTTCTTTGCGATCTTGGCCTACCAACTGGTCTTACGATTCTTGGAGGATTTACCTTGTAAGCATCAGGGACCTATATTTGGCAATATTAAGTTCATATTTATACATTCTATTGGAGTAGTTAAATGAAACACAAAATATATTGGATTAGAAATCATACCTCAAGCCAATATACCGGATTGGCTATTGGCTCTATATTGCCAGCATAAGTTGCCATGTATTTTCTAACAAAATGACATTGGAATGTAGTCTTCATCTTCAGAACTACACCCATCATTCACCAACCTATTTACAAACAAATGATTTCATTCAAAACACAAATCAATCACAATCATAGAAGCAAGATCAAAGTATGGGTTTAAAAACTCTACTACCCATTGTTAAAACCCTAAAAACCAAACATAAAATTATCAAAATTACTTACCTAGATACAATGTTGTTCATCATTGGCTTAATCTTCAGTGTTTACAAACAAATGATT
>JAJJMC010016440.1:3182977-3220527 GCA_023531435.1 Papaver californicum
GGCTTTAAAAACTCTACTACCCATTGTTAAAACCCTAAAAACCAAACATAAAATTATCAAAATTACTTACCTAGATACACTGTTGTTCATCATTGGCTTAATCTACAATGTTGATAATCGATTAATACCCACAAACCCGTGATTGATCGTTGCTTTTTTGTTTTTTTCTTTTTTTTTTGCAGGGAGCAAATCACAAATTTGAAGCAAGTTAAAAAAAAACCCAAAATCCCGTAATATAGAAAAGGCAACAGAGAGGAATTGACGATTTTTTCGATTAATCGGCGATTAATCGGAAAATTCAAAAAAAATAGCCGATTTTTTGATTTTACAAAAGGCTACAGAGAGTTTTGGATTTTTTGCCGATTTTTTGCCGATTTTTTTGACGTAAAATCGGCTGGAGTAGGGTTGTTTAACGGACTGGTAAATTTATAATTTTGGGACTAACGACCGGTTAGTTTGTCCGTGTTGACTGACGGTCTTACGACCCTAACACACTATTGGACAAATTTACGATCCAAACACTCTACTATACCAAAACCTACGACCCAAACACAAAATCTCATTTTTTTTTTTTTTGCAGGTATCCTAAAAAATATGTAGGTGATTGCTTCTTTTTTCTGATATTGGTATTGCTTTTCCTGATGTAAGTATGAAACTTAATAGAAGTAGCTTGGTTTCTTTTGATTTTTTTAGCTTTTTGCATTTGATTGTTTTGTGTGCAGAATAATTTTTGGTGTTACCTTTCGTTGATGTTGCTTTTGGTGCTCAAACCATTCGCATGGTATCACTTATTGCAACCGATTTTGCTTCTTTAGGTTTTTATTTTTCTCATGCTATTGCAATCGATTTTGCATCTTTAATTTTTTGTTTTTATTATGCAATTCAGGGAAGCAATGACATTAAGTGAATAGAACTTGAACTCCGAATTGCAACTGATCCAGTGAAATTTTCCCAGATTTGACCAGAAATCATAAGTTTTTTTTTGGTTTTGTACACTGTGTTGTTGTTGTTAATGTACATGTTTCCCTTTTGATCCAATATATTTTGTTTTTGTTATGATTTTGTTGATATTCAGAGATTGAATATCTTCATTAAATTGAACCGAAGTTGCATTCTCAATGCTGATGCATTCATTGGCCGATCAAACAAATGTTGGGGTTTGCTTAATTCAACTTGGATTTCTTCGGATTATCCAAAATGATGAGCTGAGCGTTTGAATTTGTTACTTTTGCTTAATTTGGTTTTGATTTTGTGGGTTTTTTCAATTTTGTTTGATGATTATGTGAAATTCCCAGAAATCATGTGGATGAACCAATTGTAGTAGTCTTGAGAATAAGATTAAGATTATTGAAGGTTGGTTACTTTGGTTAATTCAACTAGGCAAGATCATATCTCAACAATACAAGGAGTGGGTTACTAACAAATTGTAGATCCTCCTCTAGCTAGATAAAGCCTAGCATTAGCTAATGGGTTTCATGTGTTTGTGGTTCGTGGATGTGTTTATATTGTTGAGGATCTTTGGTCTTGGAACTAACAAATTGTCATAGTCTCTGTGTTTGCAGTCCTTTTCGGCAGTATTTAAGCACATGAATCAAACGACCATAGATGTCATATATGGCACTAGGAGCGGTTACTGCACTTCATCTTTCGGTACGTTCTCTTTCTAAAAAGCTTCTTCTTTTGATGTCATATTCTCAGTTAGTATTTTTTTGGTAAAGATACCCTGATTGCTTTCCTATTTGATTTCACAATTCTAATGTCATTACTTTGGATTTGCTGTTTTAGATATTTTTGATGTTAGATACTTGTTCCAATTATAATAATACAATAAGAGAGGTTTACAGAATGGATCACTATTGTTGATCATCATAAATAAGTACATATCATTCATGATTCGTGTATACGGAACATATACCTAAGTCCCAAATGGCGATGGAAAAGTACACTCCAAAATCATTTATTTTGATCCATGTTAATTGGTTTGCATACAGTTAAGAGGCGTAGTGAGTGAGAGATTGAGAGAAATGGAGGGAAGTTTTTAGATAAACAGATTAGCTTAGTACATCTCATATTAATACAAGATTTAGTGACCTAATACCATATCATTTATACTGTTAATGGAGATTTTTTTGTTATCATTTGGGATGCATATTAACTTTTTCAATCATTATCTTCGGCAATCGATACCTGGAGCATAGGATGCATATTTAAAGAATTACAAGAAAGTCATTGTCTCTTGGGAAGAATATGGTGCTTGAATTGGATATCATGACTGATTATTTGTTGTCCTTTTTGATCCACAAGGAGCCTATACTACACTTTTTCTTTCGGTACGTTCTCTTTTTAAAAAGCTTCTTCGTTGATGTTTTTTCCTCAGTTAGTAACTTAATCTTTATTTTTAAGCATCGGTTTGTACCAGCAATTTGTAGAAGCTTCGAAGATTGTTTATCCCTGGTGGCTTGCATGAAATAACTTTTTTGTGTTGCGGCCTGCGGGTGATCATGGAAGAGGAACTGATAAAGAGGTATATTTGTTTTTGCTTTTGCTTTGGCTTGCAAACTGTGAATTCTTAGTTTATATTATTCTTAGATAGTTTGAAAATTAAAAATTATAAGTATAATGATCTAGAATTCAAATCAATTCTTTTGGAGTTTGACGGAATTTATAGAGCAAAGTTTAAAATCATGTTAGTGATTACTGACAGAGAGAGTACTAAAGCGCGACGAATAGAAAATATGGTTAAAAAGGAACTCTTTTGATTGAATTAGCTCTTTTATTGAAAACTCAGTAGAATAGATATTCTGCACCAATTACCTTGCATTTTAGGTTCAAAAGGAAATAACTATTTTGCTCAACGTACAATCATTTATTTTTCACGAGAGCTGATTTGAAGCAGTTATGCGGGTGGCGCAGGCTTGGTACCAGTGGTTTTACTACTCTCATTACTGGCAATGAACTTATCTTTTTCTGTTTTTTTTTCTATTTATGGATCTGCCTGAATGTTTGTTTTGTGAATACCTGATGCCCTTCGAAGGTTTGTGAATGCCCATCATGCCTGTACTTTTTTGTTCTTCATTTTTTATTTTGAATAAAATGTTTATTTCTTATCTTCTCTGTATTGTCACTTTTTGTTAACTTTTTTTTGTCATTCAAAACTGATGCATCAAGATATCATCTTTGGATTGTGTATTTTCTCTGCGTAACATGCTGGCCTGGAGTTATAAATGAATATGCTTCGCTGTAGTCTTACCATGAAGTAATAACTGCCTTATCCAGAATTCATTGAAAAACACTTCCAATTGGAATATAGTCCTTTGTTGTTGCAAAATCTTAAGATTGTGTGCAACGTTTTGTGCTATTATCCGAAATTTTTGCCAATGTAAGTTTTCGCTCTATAGCGAATTTCGGGTAATTGGATATGCTGAGTCTTTTTTCTCAAAGATCAAATTATCTTAATGCTACGTATTTCAGGGTTAATGAGCACATAAAAACGCATAGAAAAACCATTGTGGATGAGTTGAAAGAACATTGGACGCTTTGTCATCGTTGGGAACATGTATCAATAGAAACCTCCAAAAGAATCCTCCTATTAACTGGGAGGATACTTTATAAATTCAAAGCAAGTCGAATCTACCACTTTCTTCTGAACATGAAATATTTCCCTTGCCTTTGTTCAGTTCAATTTGGTATTGTTTACATCAACCCTATCACTAATGTCCTCCACATATCAAGTTATTTGACATCTTATAATGCATTTATGTCCCTAGGAATAAGAGAGCAACTTCTTACTTTCGCATATTTTAATCCTTCAAATCCAGACAGAAATTGCAGAAACTATTCTCGAAAAAAAACTATATCGCTTGCATTTAACAATGATTGTTTTTTTATCAACAGATTTGAGCATCCAGATTTGGCATTTTCTTCTTGCAAATTGAACGGGTTTTACCCTGTTGCGGTTCTATATGTGCGTTGATAAACGATGGTTCCATGGAAAGAGTACCAAATTTTCGTGAATTTTCCCAGGGAGACAACTTGGAAATTTTATAAATTGTTATTACCATGATCAGGTACATGGCTTCATTTATTCGTATTTGTCTGGTGACTCTTGTTACTTTGCAGTCTTATTGATCAAATTTACCCTGTTAAACTTTATTAGGAAATATGTTCGCTAAAGTTTCTCAGTTTTTCATTAAACGCGGAAATTGATATCGTTTTTTTGTTTGTATATTTATCCCCAGATAAGTCTTAGATTTATCAACTCCAAGTTAATATCTATCTCTCTTTCTGTCTAATTCATTATTTGTGTGATGTTTTTTTTAAATAAAATGATTGTCCGAGATTTCGCGGGCGAAGAACCAGGTGGAGGAAATTTTCTCGACATCTAAAAAGTTCCAACCCCTCTCTCGGTTTGTAATCTTTTGTCTCCCACCTGCACATATTGAGGAAATCTTCAATTTTTTCTAAGGTAACATCTCTTTTTTCCAGATTAATGTTTCTACTTTTGCTTGAAAAATCACGATGTCTATATGTGTGAAATTTTAATAATCTTTGAAATTTTAATGAGCTATCTTCGTTTAACTTTATTATGCTTTTTGAGGTAAATCAACAAAATATCTTTAATTTTCTTAGAAAGTTTTTTTTTTTTTTGGTTTCTGTTGATTATTCTTGAATTTGTTCGGGTGTGCAGGTTTGAGTTATAGAAAACGGTTGGATTTTTGGTCTATTCCCTATCATGGCAGTAGGTAAGTTTTCGACAAATCTAATATTCACATCATATTTTGGTTTATTATGCGTACAACATTATTGTTGTACTATGGAAAGAGCAATCAAAATTTCCCTTGAATATCTCAAATTTTATTTTTTAAGTTTTATCGAGACTGTGAGTCGCGATAAAACTTTAGTTTATTCAATCAAAGGGGACTCTCAAGCACAATTTGTCTATTGCTTGATATTTAGAAGAGTATGCATTTTTCATAAGTTTAGATATGAGTTGAGAAAAAAAATTGTTAACTGTAATCTTATATGTAGATTATTTGTTTTCATTGCCTTAAATGTTCTCATATAAGTCTAGGATGTCAGTTTACATATCTCTGAAATTGTTGCCATGGTAAAATCTTGGTTTTTTCAATAACCAGAGACATGTAAATACAAAATTTCTACAATTGATAAGTCCAAGAGTAGGAAAATTTTGTTCGGTTAATTAGTTTATTTTGTGGATAAATTACATGATTCGTTAGTTTTGTAGGAAACCTAGCTTTCTCTTTGATATGTTTGCTTATGTTTAAGGACGTTTTATATATATGTAATTTTCGTGCTGTTAACATTTGTTTTCTTATAATAAATACCACATTACTAATTTCCCCCCCTGAATCAGGTATGCATTCAACCTTTCTGAAGTTCTAAAATCGAAGCATGAAGAGGGAGAGTCCTACTTACCCGAAATTGAGGTTTGTTTGTTGCTGTGTATGGGATATATTTAAGTTAAAAACAAGACATTTTACTGAGTCCGACTTACTGTACTTGCATATAATTGGGCAGGCAAATTACGGAGAGAGATGATTATAACATTAAGGTGCTTAATTTTATCCTGCAACTGGTCAGGAGAGTAAATACATTTTCATTATTTGTTTTTATATTTTCACGTATATTTTGAAAATAGTTTTGCAATAGGCATAAGATCTGGCAACACATGCTTTATGCGTGAACTGACGCTTGAAAACACCAGGTACTTATGTTTTTTTTTAATTAGACTCCTGTCCTTCTCAATTTAAGAAATTCATCCCACTGATGCTTAATATGAACACAGTGGTAGGAAACTAAAGGTAACGTTGTAGGGTGACGCAACTTCTGAGTTAACTGCAAACCTTGACGGAAATGGAGTTAATCCTCACCCCGTTGTAGCTGTTGTAGCTGGTGTCTATGTCAAGCAATATCTAAGTACCAAAAGTTTGCTTTCTGACTCTGTCATGGTTGCAAATGAACTTACAATTGTTCACTACTTGCATATAACTTTCTATAATGTGATTGTCCAGGCAAGGCCTCAGTCTTCTCGACAAATGCGACTAAAATCTATTTTGACATCGATATCCCAGAGGTCTTGCATGTTAGAGAAAGATTAGTTCTTTTTTTGCAACGCGACAAGGTGTTGTGTATACATTTAGATAAAACCAAATTCTTTTTTTTTTTTACGATTTTGTTCTGCGACAGGGCCTCCCACAGATCACCGCCGCGTGAAATAACTCTCCCGTATGTATTTGGGTACCAACAGGTAACCCAATCAGCCGCTGATGCCGGAAAGACAATATCTGAATTTGTTCAGACCAAATGGGAACCTGGGTACAACGTACTCTCATTTCAAACACTATTTTATTCCCCATCCTAAAAAAGATTAGTGTCGCTGTTCCTAATACCATTGTACTAACAATGCTATTGTCTGTTCAACTAGTCAACATAAAACTATGCTGTGCCAAGGTTGTTTGTGTCGGCTGAGAAAGACTGGTACTACCTTGGGTGCAACAACTGCACCATAAAATTGGTGGGCAGCACCGACGACCTTGGGTGTCCTAGCTGCAAGGTCCAAGTTGGTGAACCAGTCCCCAGGTTCTTTCTAATCTGTATTTGTTGAATACAACATATTTCTTCAATTTGAAAAAGCCCTCCACTAACAAACCCTCTTGACCCTGATTATGTAGGTACCTTCTGAGGTTAAGAGTTGAAGACCAAAGGGAAGTGCCTTCGTTATCGTAATGGACACCGAGGTCCAAAAAATTGTCCAGGTACCAGCTTCGGATGTTGTTGCCAGAGGCGAGGTACACACTTTACAATTTTTAGAGTTCAACCTTTGTTTCTATTGTGCACATTGATTCCTGTTTTTTGAATTAAACTAGATTTGGGTGGAGTAGGACTCTTGGTTCAGAGGTTACTTATTAAGGTAAATAGAGTTATTGGTTTGTCTAGTCCAAGTGATAACTCAATGATCGTCAAAGACATGATCATTTGGATGCACACAAGCGCCTCATCAAGGCTTTATTAAAGGCACTCGGTTCTTCCACTTATGCCTTTACAAACTCTTCAAGCTTTTCTGTCTTCAGTGGTTGTTGGAATACTTCCATCCTCAAAAGCTATAACATGTGTTCCTAGTGGATTATGTGCCGTCTGTCTTAATGCGAAACACTTAGAAGCAGTTAATGGCACCACGGTTTTGCAATTCCCTGTAGACTTCTCCACTCCCAGGAAATATGTGTTAGCTATGAACACGAGTGTTGTCCCTTTTGCAAATTCAGTGGAAGAGATTTTGCGGCATGTGCCTTCACTGAGAGGCACTGGTATTGACCTAATAGTCGAGAGGCACTGGTATTGACCTAATAATTAAAAAATAGTTTAATTATTAAGGTAACCACGGGCTTAAGGTAAGCCGCCTACGAGATTGTATATATACTCACTTATAAGGACAAGTGAGGGATCTTTCTTTTCATGAGAAACATTGTAAACTCAAAATGAAAATGGGATTGAATACATATGTTATCTCTTATAAATACGGAAGAAAACATATTTTAGAGAAACAAATGAGTCAACCTAATGGGTTGTACTTTACCACTATTCGGATTATTGAATCTCATATCGTTTAGCAACGATGTGTTGTTGATTAGTGACTCATATAGGCTTTGGCATGACCGCTTAGGGCATCCAGGTCATGATATGATGATCTGAGTTTTAAAGAACTCAAATGGACATCCTATTTTATTTTGTTGAAAATAAAAATAAAAAAAAATGAGACAGTAGACTGTTACAATACAAAGTAACGTCTACCATCCACTAATTGGTCAAAATGTTTTACCACAACATTTGCCTTCTCAAGCAATTGATGCATCCTTTTTCCCATTCAGCTTTGGTGACTAAGTCAAAAGCACATCTTTCATTTTGCAAAGCATGTTCTTTAGTCAATACAGGAAGGAAACCATCCTATGTTAAAGACATTGACCAAAACATCCCATTTTTATAGAGGATAAAAAGTGATATTTGTGGACCTATACACCAGACTGCGGACCATTCATGTATTTTATGGTTCTGGTAAATGCTTCCACCCATTGGTCACGCGTTGCATTATTGTCCACAAGAAATACTACATTTGCAAAGCTCCTAGCACAAATTATGCGTTTAAGGGCTCATCACCCTGATTACCTAATCAAGTGTATGTTGACAATGATGATTATTGTATGTCTAATGGGATAGACGTTGAGCATCTCGTACCCCATGTTCACACTCAAAATGGTCTTGCAGAAGTTACCATCAAAAGATTATAGATGATATCTAGAGCGGTGGTTACGCGTACCAACCTGCCTATTACTGCCTGGAGATACGCCGTATTGCATGTAACTTAACTTATTCGTTTTATAACCCACTATTGATCAACCACTTCTGCGTACCAGTTGGTAACTGGACATAAACCTGACATTTGTATTCTTACGCATTTTTGTTGTAATGTATGTGTGCTATTATGAACCCATATCGTAATATGATGGGTTATCAAAAAGATTAAGTAGTTATGTTGGATATGGATTCCCGACAATTATCCGCACTTTAAATTTTTTGGCATGCGTTCTCTTAACCGCTACAATTGTGGGTTGTCACTTGATGAGAAAAATTCTAAGGAAACGACAAGAATTGTCGTGGTGTGTTTCTACTCAGTCTGATATTGATTCTAATACCCCACAAATGCAAACGTGAAGTGAAAAAGAATAATTGATTTTCAGAATATGCACCGATATTCGCTGAAGAGACAAGATCACACATACCAGCTGCGAATATGCCTGCAAGGTTAGAAATCCCCAATAAGGGACATACACTAATTAAGGTGTTGTAACTACACTTGGTGGAAGTGTAGTTGAGGTCGTGGATCTATAAAGGAATATGGAAAGATCACCAGGTTCGATCAATGCTTACTTAGAAAGGAAGTAAGTGATTAAGGCATAACCTGATTCATGTCATCAATGAAATCATCTCATTAGATTGTCTCTGATTATGTCCATGAAACAAAATAGGAGGACGCTCCGAAATTTGAATGATTCCAGAGAACAATGAAATCCAAATGGATTATGAGAATGCACAGGAGTCAATGGAAAGACCATGCAAGCATCTTGATGATTATTATTTTCATATACAGATGTTCAAGGAAAAAGTGCACGATGAGATCGAACCATGCTCCTTGTTGCTTAATGTCAACAAGATCATATTTGACCTACACAATCTAGGTAGAACTTGATTCTTTGAAAAATATACATGTATTTGGTGTGATAGTTCTATCCAACCAAGTGTAAAGCCTGTGGGACATATATAATTATTTTTCACAAGGCGTAGTGAGAAGAAAGAAGTCTCAAAGTATAAAGACTCGCCTTGTGGCGCGAGGTTTCTCACAAAGCCCTAAAATTGTTTACTTTCTTGTAATGAACGTTACATCGTTCTGCTACTTAGTTAGCTTGGTAGTTTCAAAAGGACTTGAAATTCAACATTTGTGTGTGGTTAATTATTATATATCTCTATAAGGATTAAGGGATAAATATATCTATAAAAGTGTCTGATAGCATTTTGTTGCCCAAATCAAATGACCCTAAACCACAGAGTGTGCTTGCAATTAGAGTGGAACTCTCACCTATAGACTGAAATAATTAGGCCAATTCTGTATACCCGTCTGAGTGACTATTTTATTAGGAAGGGATAAACAAGTAAGGTATTATGTCTTGCGTACTCACAAAGAAAAGTTCCTTATTTGGAATTGTAGCTATCTATGTCGATGGTATGAACATTATATGTACTCTTGATGAAACAAGAGATTTTATAAGCTGCTTGAAATCCGAATTTGAGATAAAAAATCTGAGAAAGCTCGATCCAACATCGAGCTTGTGGTAATTTATTCCACCAGTTTGCATATGTCCAAAGTTGTTAGGAAATTTAACAATGACATGCATCCTGCTAGCATTCCCATGATTAGTTGAGGTTCAAATGTAAGTAAATGTCAATTTCGTCTAAAGGAAAATGACAAAGATGTGTTGCGAGATAAAATTTCCATACATAATTAAATGCAATAGACGCATTGTTGTACTAGTATAATATATTCGACCAAATATTTCATCTTCAGTGAACTTGTTAGCTATATATAGCTCAGCGCCGACGCAACGTCATTGGAATGGTATAATGAACATAATCATTGACATGGGTTTGTTTTATCCCTGCAAATACATAAAGAAGACTTCTAATGGAAGTGCAATCCAAAATTTGTCGAACAATAATATCTTCTTCCATGAAAGTAATCAGGGGAAGACATGGTAGACTTATTTACTAAGTCATTACCTATATTCATTTTGGAAAAGCACATGGTTAAAGGAACTGTCTGGAAACTCACCGAAATGAAATCAGGGGAGATGCCGACATCAGGGGGAGGATCCAAGGATATGATGTCGACATATTTTACTCAAAATGTGAAGTTGTGTTGTACTCTTTTTCCCTTTGATCGAGATTAGTTTTTCCCAAAGGGTTTTCGTTACTCGACAAGGTTTTTAGCGAGACAACAAAAACTACACCAGGTATATGCTGAATGTTAAAGACCTGGAGACCGTGTTAATATTACTGAACAATATCGGAATCAAATAAATGAATCATGATAATATGACAAGTGAAACAACTTTCAGAAAGGAGCAAAAATTGTATCGCAACAGTTTTCAGCAGAAGTCAACTAGCAGTATTGATACTACTATCGCGTTGTACTCTTTGTCCCCTCGTCAAGGTTTTGTCCCATTGGGTTTTTCCGTTGTCAAGGGTTTTAAAGAGGCAACATATGCGAGTCCAAATATGTTTTAAATTTTCTTAATATTATACTATTTTTCTTAGTTCAGGTTTTGTCGTTTTTGGTTTTCCTGGCGAGGTTTTAATGAGCCAATTGACTTAGGCACATTGGTCATCGAGAAGAAAACTATATGTGAAGCAGTATATGTGAAAGACTATATATAAAGGCAGTATTGTTGGACCGTAAAAGGGAGAGTGTTGTAGGGCTTTAGGCCCATGTATGTGCGGCCCAATTAGTTAGTTAGGGTTTTCCCTTATGTGTATATAAAGGATATTGTAGTCGTGTAATTTTACTATTAATGAGATCTCTGTAACTCTTTCTTCTGCTAGGTTTCTTACCAGTATTTCCATTTAAACAAATCTCTTATATAAAAAGAAGATGCATTTATGCCTGGAACAAATCCGACCCTTGAAAATAGATTACGGATGGCTGGGAAAGACCGATTCATGAGTTTGTCTTATGGAAAAATCTGATCGTTTATTACATCTCTCAAGACAGAGGGACGACAGAGATCATGTCCGGGTCGACCTTAATTCAATTAATTTTCCTAATATATCCTAGACTTTATTACCGGCATGACACTCCTTATTAAATTTAATTTCTTAATTCCCTGCCCTAAAAATCTATACAGTTGTTCTTATACTTCCCGTTAAGAGAAGACGAATGGAAAACAAGAACACCTAAACAAAAAAAAAAAACCTTCGTTAGGATCTGTTTTCTCTGTGTCTTTTTATGAACCCATTCAAAACAGGTGTTAGCCTTACTTTTATCTCTGAATCTTGATTTCCTTATCGAATTATAACAATATTTTACCTTTTTACTTTTCTGATTTGTTCTTATGGGTTTTCTTAGTTCACACTTTGATTCTAAATAATTGAATGAAAACTTAATATTTGTTTTAATCATCATGAAACTATCTTCATCAGATCACTGAAGCGAAATATGAAGAAGCTTGATGATTTGATGGGTCTCACTTCTCCTTTCTTTATGTAAGTTTTTCAAAATATTTTATATTACTTTTGATCATTGATTTTGTTATGGAGATATAACTTGAGAAATTCTTAATTAAGATTCTGAATTTTCTTTGTTGGTGGAGAAGATGTGAAGGTTTCTTTCTTAAAAAGTTACTACATCTAAATCTTCTTGTTACCAATTTTTAAGTTTTTCATCGGTAAAAATTAGTAAATTAGGTTTCTGTATTTAGAATCTAAAACTCCATATGTTGAAGGTGGTGCAACCTCTAGGTTAACTTTAAAAACTCTTACTTGTACTTTGTTAGTTTGTCAATAGACTTGTTGAATCATATATAATTAGAATATATGAATCCAATCACAATTGTATAAATCTAGATTAATATGGCAATTTTCCATTGGTTATGAGGTAGGTTTTATATATTGATCTACTATTTAATTATTACATCGGAATGTGTAAGCCAAAGGTGTTAGATTTATTTACTACTCTCTAGGTTATTTCTTCATTAATTTTATATCAATCCAGTTTTTAATTCTTGATTCTAAAGTTGCAGGTTATCTATCTATTATTATGTGATTGATGCAACGATGTGAGGTTTATAGTGGAGGTTTGTTGGGATACGATGTTAGCATGCTCTCAATGTGATTTTTTACCAAAGTAATGACAAAGTTATAACATTCTAAACCTTGCAAGGCTTCTTACATGCTTTGCATGTTACTGTTTTAATAGGACTCTGAAGAGTTCAAAAGAGCTTTAATGGAAAAAAGTTCAGAAGAGCTTGATATACACTAGCGCCTACGTGAACATCATTCCCCTTTAAAATTCTGAAAGAAACTGGGTTTCCCCGGGATTTAGTCGTTCATCAACCAACTGTGATAAGTGATTTTGAAGGTAGCATCAATAACACATATGTGATGCTCGACCTAAAGGTAGGTCTCATCCAATCAAAAGTGAAATTTAATGTCATCGAGAAAACTCATGGATATCACATGAAATTTGGACGCCCATGGATCCACGGCAACAAAGTGATATCCTCTACTTACTATCAGTGCATAAAGGAGATACATGGAGGAAAGATTATCTGGATTATGGCATCACCGTCACCTTATTCTCTCGTTTGTGATGATACCTTCTCTGAACCAAGAGACGATATCTCTGATCCTCCCAATAAGATCTACATAAACCCCTTTTCCCAAGTGGGCGTCAATTCAAGAGTTTGATCGCTACAATCTCCAACACCATGTATAGGAGAAGCTAAGAACAAAAATGTTTCATTAAAGAAGCTCGACATCCTTCTTGTAGTGTCCAGCGTTCCAACTAGTTCATACACCAAGAGGAGAAACAACTTTGTTAGCAAACAACATCATAAGCGGTGGATCTTTTCATTAGGTACAACTTCGTTAAGACCTAGCAAGTGAGACTCACACCACATTAGGTTTTATAAGTGAAAACGTCCTACAGTGGGGGCCACCATGATTTTGGAAAGGAGAGGCTTTGCCTCAGAAAATTACAAGTTCTTTAATGTTTTCTTAGGTTATTAGGATTCGCTAGTTTTGGTAGGTGTTCTTTCCATAAAACATATAAAAATTTCAATCAAATAATCTTATGCAGATCTCATTGCATTCAAGTACGAAATTCAATTTAAACATTCCTACAAAGTCAAAAGGCAAACTACTAACATTTACTAGCCTATCAATCAATCAACAAAACCAAAACCCTAAATAAAAACGTCCAACACAAGCTTCCGCCCCTTCATGGCCAATCCCTTGTTTTTTTTCCAAATATTTGTTCCTAGCATCCAAGGTACGTATCAGCTGCTTAAGACGATCTCCATCACTGGCTATGAGAGTTTCTTCTTGCTGGATTGGGTCTAACGAAGGACGTGAGCTCGAATTCCATCCAATCTAGTCAGCCTTGAAAATATCAAACCACTGACGGACCCACTTATATTAAAACAAAGATTCTTACAAGTAGTCACCAGCTTTTCGAGATGAATAAAGCTATCACTGGTAACCTCGCTCAAGGTCACCTCTCGAGTCACTTGAAGAGTCATCAACAAGTTACCTACAATGAGAAACAACTGATGAGTGGAATAAGTCACAACCTCTAGAGCGGCTATATGACCCTATCTTTCCCATATATTGGTGTATAGTAGAGCTAGATCAGACGTGACGCTGAAATTCCCTACAAGCACGTTTCTAAAGACGGATACGATATGAAACCAAAGTAGTCGACCCATGTAGCAGTGTACTCAAAGGGCACATTATCCTCATCCTCTTCCTCAGGTGACACTTCAGCATGTGAATCATACGCACCTGAGGACTGCTCAGTATTCAAGTTGTGATCAAAGTATGGGTTGACATCAACCTCTTTTTCTCGAGTTGAAATTATAATTACGGTATAAATCTACAAAGTAAAATGTAAGCTAGACAAGCTAAAGAAACCAGTACATGAAGAGTTTGAGTCATAAAAGAAATTGCACACAAAAGGGTAAAATGGTCTTTTATAAGAGTGGTCGGCCATTCTAGGATTGGATTGTCTTGTTGAAGAATGATCGAGCACTTGTACAAGCCAATGGAACGAGTTTGAATTCAAGTCAAAGAGTGAGTCCATATCTAAATCACGGACAACTCTCTACTAGCTAAGACGAGGTGCAAGCTTAATCTGAAGTCGAACTTTGAGCCTTAGCCTAAGGTGAATCTCAACCGCAATCCTCAAGAGGAGCATGGATTACCTTATGGACCATATGGTTATTAAGGGACACTCCAATAACATGCATTAAGCTCATGGAAAGCACAAGCTCCAACTGAAATTTGGTTATAGAATAAAGACCTCAAATTGTGGAAGTTTGAGTATCGGGCCCAAGCAAAGGCTCATCACCAAAAGGAAAATCCACGAAATAAACTGATCTAAGACACTCTATTTGGTCCCTTATTTCAAACCAAATATTATAGGAATCTTGAAGGAGGTTGAGACTCAAGGAAAACCGAAGCTTACCCTCTCTACAGGAAAGTTGTGCACTGCTTTTCAATAATGTCCAAACTGGCAACAATAGGTGAAGAATTGGTCCCTACAGTATGCACAAGATCTGTTCATATATGTCTTATCTACAATATACTAACAAGGTGCATCAATCGGGTAAACGAGCTAAGAGATATGGCTCCTAAAATGATGACCATGCAATCTGAAAAGTTTCTAAAATATACGTGAGATTCCTGATAACAAATGTACACGAATCTTTGACTGACCTAACGAACTCCAAATTGAATTATTATTTTTGGAGATGATATCTTAGCCTCTTAGAAACAAAATTTTGAGTCAAGCACTTAAATCGGAGTTAGTATGAAGATTTTATGGCGATTCTCCCACGATGACCAATAACTGAACTTTTCTAACGAAAATTTTGACTAATCGTTTTTATTCGATTTGTTACATTCCCACCTATTTAGATGAATAAGGGGTAATTCAAGCATAAATTAGAAGCAAAAACAAGAATGGGGACTTACCAATGATTTTTCAACACTCGAAGCATGATATGTTCTTGCAACAACAAGTGGAGGACTTCCATTAGCTTGCTCAACTCCTGTCTCACCAAATTGAAGATCGTTGTTAGGTCGAAGAATAATTGAACGTTTCTCCTAGAAAAGAATAGGTTATTATTCTGGAATGTTTATAAAATAAACTTGACTCAAAAAATACTTGTACTTCCTTGGTCAGTGTCAAGGGATTTGCGTTCGGAACACGATTCACTCCCCAAATCCTTCTCAACAAAAAAGTAAAGTCTTTTTTAGGGAATCCTCGTAAGAAGTCGTTCATGCTTCCCACTTGTTATCTCCAATAATTTTGAGCCTCATATAAGAGACTCGTTTCACGTACATAAAAGGAACATATTTTGGTAATCCAATAGTTGTAACAAGAATACTCTGCACCTTACACAAGGAAAAATTAGTCCTTTTACGATAATTAACATGTTGATCAAAGCCCTTCCCACGAGCATCCCTGTCAATATTGTATGAATGTACAGAAAAGGCACCAGAAGCCTCCAAACCTAAGATAAACCCTGGAGAACAGCATAACATATGTGTAGCTTCTTCTGGACTCAAGAAATTACACCCATCAAACAACACAACATCACTCATATTAGTGAAACAAGCAAGTTGATCTATACTAGTCTGTATGTTAACCCAATGACGGAAGATTATAACTCTCTCGTCATCCATTACCGAAGTCAAGTATTTAGAGACAGGATTCTTCTTGGACCATCTACAAATCCTCACAGCTAAGAAATCACCTGCCTTAGTCGTGTGAGGAGTGGGATCATAACCTTGGATGTGTTACAACCATGCTTGGAGAAACATGACAGGCATGCAAATATCAATCTTCTTATTTTCTTTGAATGATTTTATATCTTGCCCAAAGAAGTCTAGAGATGAATAAAGAGCACCAAAGAAGAGAGTACCTATGGGAAATATTATTTCTTGAGCTAACTTTATTGCGAATGTTACTACGGCTGACTTCATTATATTTTCCTGGTTGTCTCCAAAAACGTCTTTTTATAACCTTAATGTTAGAAAGGCGACAAGGTGAATAGTTGAGTAAGAAAGAAATCAAGGGGGCTTATCATGACCATGATGCATACCGTAAGTACAACAAATTACTCAAGATTATGCCGCTAATACTAACAAGCAATACAGTGGTAGTAAGGATCGTTCCCACTAAGAACTGTGTAATTGAGATATTATTCAGCAAACAAGAATAAAAGTAAATACTAAGGGGGATTGGTTGATTAATTAACTAAATAAAAATCAGAAAAAACTATAATTAGGAAGTCCTTCACTGTTACTAAAAGTCAACTCAGTCAACATACTTAATGTTTATAAAAAAGAATACTTAATTATATTGTATTTGTGTGACTCAAATTCTTATTATTATTCCATGCGTAACTATATGGTTTGCCTAGTTAGAGTTGGAATTTCTAAATTATGTGCAAACTCATTAAAGAGTGTGTACAAAATCGAACTCCAGTTTTAGTAGGATGAGTTAGATTTATGAAATGAGAAATATGAGCTCCAAAAGCTTTTGGGAAATTTGATAAAGTACCCCTGTTTTAAAATGTACACAACTAAAATACTCCCGTTTTTAAACTTTTCTAAAGTACCCTTTGACCGTTTTTTTGAAAAAAACGGTAAACGACCGTCATAAGTCGTTAACACTTAGGTGGATTCTACAAAAAGTCTAATAAACCCCTCTCTTAAGTGGTGCTGATTCTGTATGAGTCTCGGATTTGATTCACTGAGTTGACCTGATTCCCGTTGTTCGGTCTTCCCCTTCCTTTCGATTTTCTCTGCTACTAATTTTGCAGTCTCTGAAGCAGCATCTGAAGAACTCGAAATGGGGTAAGATGTTTCGCTTTTAATTAATCCTTCTTTGAAGCACTGTTTGATCCATAAAAAAAATTCAAAACTAATTTTATGTATTACAAATCTTAACCATTGAAAAATCACAAAAATCCAGGGTTCATGTTCCTCCCCAAATTCCTAAATTGGATCATATAAACCCTAAATTTCTCAAAAACCATAATTCTGGGCAATCCCCGAATTGAATCATACAAACCCTAATTAATCAATTAATTCAATTATAGTTCAAAACAAACATGACATACATAAATTAACACAAACCATGCATATCTCGTATTAAATCAATTTAATGAAATCATTAACAAAAAAACCTATATACATAATTTGAAAGCTCCAATAGATTTCAGTTTAATCCCAATTCACCTCTTTTTCTTTCACCACCATCAGATTCAGTAGAAAACCCTTATGATTTCAGTTTACTGGATCCAAACTTGATTTCAGTTTCACCACCAGAATCAAACCAATTTTCTTATGATTTCCTTCAAACCCAACTTTACTTTTTACATCATGAATAAACCCTAACTCATGTATAAATTTTAAACCTTCATATCTCTTACTAACAAATGGATGATAACTCAAACGGATTCTCAAGAGTATTTAACTCTTCTATATTACTCTTTCTGAGTTATATTTCAAACATGATCAACATGCCTTTATATAGGCACTAACCAGAAAAGAAAACTTAAGGCCAATAAATTCTAATAAAAAAAGAAGTATCACCACTTGTCCTTCAGTTACACATGCAAGCTCCTGACATTTCATTTTCTCCATTAACTACGTTGACTCGCAAATATTTTTCTCGCACGCTTCTCAAATTCAGTTTGTACATCCAATTTCTTCCCATCTCGACTTGAGCAACCAGACGCCCTTGCTTATCCTTCAAGTGTAATACCCGGTCTTCTAAGAGTATCGAGTAACCTTTCTCCGTGAGTTGCACCAAACTCAAAATGTTGGTCTTGAGATATGGTACGTAATAAACATCTTGGATCGACCCTATCAGGCCATCCTTTTGTAAGTAACAAACTGTACATTGGCCTTTGACCTCCACCTTTGATGCATCTCCAAACGACACATGACCATCTTCAATCTTTTGCATCTTTTTGAATAAGTACTCGTGACTGCACATATGGTTGCTTGCCCCTGAGTCGAGATACCACATAGTGTCATTGTTGATGTTGTCTTCATTTTGATCCATCAAGAGAAAACCTTCATTCTCTTCATCTTCCAAGACCAGTTTAGTTGTTTCTTCCACCTTTTTATCGGCTCAAAAATCTTTTGCAATATGCACAATTGTAACATTTTTCGGAGTTGCAATCCTTCGCGTAGTGACCATAATTGTGACACTTGTAGCACTTGATGTTGGAATAGTTCGATCGGCCGCCTCTTCCTCGACCGCGTTCTTTTCCACGCCAGTTTGGTTGACTCGGCTGTTCCTTCTCCTTATAGTACCCTTCACGACTGCTGCGACGATTTCCACGGCTTCCACGGCCACGCCCTCTACCTCGGAAATTTTGAGAATAAAGTACCTTTTCGTCTTTAATTGTCGCCTTGGTTTGAAGTGCTTGTTCTAGTGTCTCCTCCTTATTTTTCTTCTTACGTTGTTCGTGTGCCTCGAGAGAACCGACAAGCTCGTCGACTGTAAGCGTTGCAAGGTCCTTTGACTCTTCTATCGCGCACACAACATTCTCAAAATTATCGGTTAAAGATCTCAAAATCTTCTCCACAACTCATGCATCGGTTACTGCTTCACCATTACGATTAAGTTGGTTTACCACGGCTTGTACACGCGTGATATAGTTAGATACAACTTCTGAATCCTTCATCTGCATGCTCTCAAACTCGCAACGAAGAGTTTGGAGACGCACTTGCTTAACTCGGTCGGCTTCTTTGAACACTTTTTCTAAAATGTCCCACGCTTCTTTTGAAGTAGTTGCACTGGCAATCTTCTCAAAGCCTGACTCGTCAACCGATCGGAACAACATGTATAGTGCCGCGTTATCCTTCGATCGTGTCTCTTTCAACGCCTTGTTTTGAGCCGCGGTATATCACGTGGTATTTGATGGTTCTTCAAAACCTTCTTTGACCATCTCCCACAAATATTGAGATCCGAGAAGAGCTTTCATTTGAGTGCTCCAATTCTCATAATTCCCCTTCCTTAGTCGTGGTAGCGACATTTGACCCGTCACATTCGCCATTGGCTCTGATACCAATTTGATAACTCAAATGGAATTCTCAAGAGTATTTAAATCTTCATTTTAATCTCTATACATCAAACAAGATCAACATGCCTTTATATAGGCACTAACCAGAAAAGAAAACTTAAGGCCAATAGATTTTAATAAAAAAAGAAGTATCACCGTTTGTCCTTCAGTTACACATGCAAGCTCTTAAAATTTCATTTTCTCCATTAACTTATGAGTTTAAGACCCATTAAGAATAGATTTTAAGTTTATTCAACAATGGAAACCCATAAATCATATCAAAATCAAGCCCTAACTTCACTCTTAATTAACACCATCTATAAACCCTAATAGTGAGAAATGATTTATTATTGTTATTGTTGTCGAGATTTGAAAGAAGAAGAAAATGAAACAAGAAATAAAAAGGGAATAGCTAGCGAGAAAGAATGAGAATAAGAAATGGTTCAAAGATGAAGGACAAGGAGAAGGAGAAGCAGTCTGTCACGGGGTCGGTCCTTCGCCTTGACTTTACTCCGTGCGGCACTTTTCTAGGATTCCGTTACTAGATAATTAAGCCTCCCAAACAAAGTTTAACACAACTTTGTGTAACTACTCAAGATCAAAACTCACAATAAACTCAAGAACACTCAAGAACAAGAGAGAATGATTTGAATGAGACAAGTAAGTGTGTATTGCTCTCTTTACTTGAATACTTGGATTGTTGGATGCTTTACAAATGAGGGTGGCATCCCTATTTATACTAGTTGGGATGCCAAGAATGTTCTAGAGAATGATCTAAAATCTTTACAAATGTATGGCTAAGATCTACTTCTAGATTATTCTATACATATCCACATATATCTACACCATTCTAGAATATTCTAAGAAAAGGAAAAATGAGAGAAGATTCTAGAATGGGAGGCTAGCCATTTAGCCAAAGGGTCTATCTAAGGTGGTGCACAAGGGTGAGTTAGCCATGTGTTGAGCTATTTGATGCACCCTTGTGACATTCTCCCCCACCCGAATTCGCAGACGTCCTCGTCGCGTTGTACTTGTCGATGAGATCTTTGTGTTGCCAAAGTAAGTCTTCATGTTCCCAACTGGCTTCACTGTCTGGTTGATCCTTCCATCGAACTAGATATTCTTTGTAAACTCGACCCGCTCTTGAGACACGTCTGTGTGACTCTATGCTTGAAACCTGCTTGTCTAGAGAGATGATCATGTTGAACGGAGCCCTCTTGGTAATTCCTCTAGACTCGTTATCTTGATCCGCATAGTATGGCTTCAAGCAGCTAACATGAAAGACGAGATGTATTTTCATATGGCTTGGCAGCTCCAATCTATAAGACGCCTTCCCGACTTTCTTGATGATGCGAAACAGACCTTCGTATCGTCGAATGAGTCCCTTGTGTACCTTTCGAAAAGCTTTGAACTGTTGCTGGTTCAACTTCAGCATGACTAAGTCATCTTCTTCGAAAGATACGGGTCTCCTTTTCTCGTCCGCCCATTTCTTCATTCGCTGAGAGGCTTTCTCCAAGTATGCTTTGGCCAAGTCGTGCTTCTCATGCAACTTTTTAGTGAATTGAAAAGCAGCAGGGATCTTTCCTCTATATCCTCCAGCGAGTGTGTGTGGCATCAAAGGTTGTTGACCTGTGGCCAACTCGAATGGACTGTGGCCAGATGATTCACTCTTCTGCAAGTTGTAGCAAAACTGAGCCATGTCCAACAGTTCCACCCAATTCCTCTGGTTACCGTTCGCGAAGTGTCTCAAGTACTCTTCTAACAAAGCATTGGTGCGCTCCGTTTGTCCATCTGTCTGAAGATGAAAGCTTGTAGAGAAGTTGAGCTCGGACCCAAGTAACTTGAACACTTCTGTCCAAAATTTCCCCGTAAATCTTGGATCGCGATCGCTAACTATGATCTTTGGTATGCCCCAATATTTCACCACGTACTTCACGAACAGTCGAGCAGCCTGTTCCGCGGTGCAGTCTGTAGGTGCAGCGATGAAGGTAGAATACTTGGTGAACCTGTCCACGACCACCAAGATTGATCCCAAGCCATCTACCTTGGGTGAGGCAGAGATGAAGTTCATAGATAAACACTCCCATGGTCTATCTGGCACGGGTAATGGCTCTAGAAGTCCTCATGACTTCTTGTGTTCAACCTTATCCTGCTGGCACACTAGAAACGTCCGAACATAGGCATCCACATCGTCCACCATCTTTAGACAGTAATAACTTGCTTCCAACAAAGCCAAAGTCCTTCTCTGGCCAGGGTGGCCTGCCCATCGGGTGTTATGACACTCATGCATTAGTTCACGCCTCAGGTTCCCATGCTTAGGTATGATCATCCTGTTCCATGTGTGAATAGAAGACCGTCTTTCAACCAGAACCGACGAGTCTTCCCCTTATTCACCGTATGAATGAGGCTCTTTGCAAAAGTGTCCTGTTCCAAGCCTTCATGTATACGATCCGGAATGGTGCCTGATAATTTGGTGATGGAAGCTACATGTTCCAAGGCAAGACCAGCAAGTTCCGCTTTTCGGCTCAATACATCAGCAACATAGTTGGTGCGGCCTGGCTTGTACTCAAGCTTCATGTTGAACTCGGCCAGGAAGTCTTGCCACCTTGCTTGCTTTGGAGACAACTTCTTCTGAGTCTGGAAGTAGCTAGTAGCCACATTATCAGTGAAGACCATGAAATGCGACCAAAGAAGGTAATGCCTCCATGCCCGAAGACAGTGTATGACGACAGTCATCTCTTTCTCTTGCACCGTGTAGCGCCGTTCCGCATCGTTCAACTTCCGACTTTCATATGCAAGTGGGTGTCCTTCCTGCATAAGTACTCCACCAATAGCAAAATCAGAAGCGTCAGTGTATACCTCAAAAGGCTTGGCATGATCAGGTAACCTTAAGACTGGCTCCTTCATAACCGCGGTCTTAAGATCATCGAAAGCGGCTTGGCACTCTTCACTCCACGTCCAAGTCCTCGCTTTCTTTAGCAAGTCCGTGAGCGGTACTGCTCTCTTCGAGTATCCCTCGATGAATCTCCGGTAGTAGTTGGCGAGTCCTAGGAAAGACCGCAACTGGGCCACTTTGGTAGGCGGTTCCCACTCCTTGATAGCCTTGATCTTCTATTCCTCCATCCAGACCTGGCCATCACCTATCCAATGTCCAAGGAAGGACACTTTGGGCTGAGCGAAGCTGCATTTCTCCTTCTTCACATATAAAGAGTTCTCCCTCAGTACTTGGGACACGATCCGCAAGTGTTTGAGGTGCTCATCCAAAGTGTGGCTATACACGACGATGTCGTCAAGGTAAACGACTACGAACCGATCGAGATATGGGTGGAAGACCTTGTTCATCAAAGTGCAAAATGTGGCAGGAGCATTGGTTAGACCAAAAGGAATAACCAAAAATTCGTAAGCTCCGTACCTCGTGACACATGTGGTCTTTGGCTCGTCCCCTTATGTTATTCGAACTTGATAGTATCCCGACCTCAAGTCCAGCTTCGTGAAGTATCGAGCACTACCCAATTGGTTGAACAAGTCTTCGACTCGGGGAATTGGATACTTGTTCTTTACGGTCACCTTGTTTAGGGCTCGGTAGTCGATGCACATCCGGAGACTTCCGTCCTTCTTCTTCTGAAAAAGCATCGGGGCTCCGTGAGGGGCCTTAGAGGGTTGGATGTAGCCGACATCCAACAATTCCTTGAGTTGCATCTTCAACTCTTCCAACTCTGGCGGGGCCATGCGGTATGGGGCCATGGCGGGCGGCTTTGCTCCAGGTTCCAGCTCGATCTGATGATCCACCTCCCTCTTAGGTGGTAGTTGCTTGTTCAACTCGGCTGGCATCACATCCTGGTATTCCTGCAAAGACCGGAGACAGAAACAAGCTCACGGACAGAACTTGACGGGAGAAATTTAAAGGGTTAGTTTGTATTATTTTCTTAATTAATTTTCATGGTTTTTAAGAAAGCCATGTTGGGCTAATTCTCTTTGTTAGGGCGAAAGGATGAACTTGTAGAGATGGTTTTATTTGTGTTTCAAAACTAGGGTTTTCAATTATATGAACTAAATATCACTAATTTGTCTCTCTCTCAACGTTTTACGGTCTCGATGATTTTTCATGTTCTATGCCACGTATAGTTCATTGTTTGATTAGTAGAAGGACTCGTTGAAACCTTGTATGAAATTGTTCTATGAATATTCTTTGACTCTTTATGCCCCGTATATTTAGTACTTTGAAATTCTACTTTAGGTTGAGAACAAACAATTCTTTTTGAAATCGACACCCTATGTGACGAACGCAATTAAACCCTAATCTACAACGGATTCCCGGAACCTTAACGTTTTCCTCTTATTGTTTTCAAACTTTATTAAATAATCTTAATTCATTAGTTAATTAAATTCTTATTAAAAAACCTATAAAAATATTTTAATCCAAACTCCTCGTGGGAACGAACCGTATTTGCTTTTGTCTAAATCTTTTGACACTGTGCGTTTGCGGTAAAACAAAGTCGGTTTTCCGACGCATCAAGTTTTTGGCGCCGCTGCCGGGGAGTTGTTTTTCAATTAGATTTTTTTTTTTTTTTTAATATTTTTATTATTTTGTTCAATTTTACGCTTTTTGGTATTTATCTTCTGCTGCAGGTTTTGGGAACGTAAACGAAAAGAAATTGAGCCAAAGATTTTGGTAATTAAAAGACTTGGAGTAAAGTTAAATCTGAACGAACATAGAAGAAGACAAATAGTTAATTTTTACTTTTTAGGATTTTTATTAGTTAATTTAATTTAGAAAACTGTATTAGGAAAATTTTGATTATTTTTGTAATTTTCTTTTAGTTTTGGACATTACGGACATTATTATTATTTTTAAACCCTACGGAAGGGTAGTATGAAATATAAACTGCACAGGGAAGGACGACAATTACTATATTGTCTCGGCCCCTTGGGTTCGTACACTGACACAGGAGTCAGTGGCCTGAGTCGACTTCAACGGTTCATCCCCCGTCTGTTACGGGAGGTAAGATTCGATCAACCCACGAATCCCTTGCAAGTGGGTTTACTGTATTCCTTCGTGTGCATATATGTTGAGGACCTGAATACGGATTTACTTTTCTAGTAAAGGGCAAGAACTTGCCATATAAGATAACGACTCGGATTTCATCACCGTTTCCTTCGTGCCCGCTTTAGGAACACGTTACCAAACGCGAACCTAAACCTTAAAATTTTGACTAGAAAGAGACTGATAGGGTAACGAGCTTAAAGGAAACTCGTTCAAAAGGACTGTATTGGTTACTTTGTTAGCCTAACTCGAAGTTCAGGAATATTATTTTAAGTTGATTAGAGCCGCCTTGTAACCCAGGGAAAAGTTGCCAAAGAGACAGGGTTATCAAAGCTCCTTAGAGCTTATCCTGTTTCTCTTCGACTTAATCTAATTCGGATCGTTCTAAGAGGTTTGCTAGAACTGTAACTAGTTGCCTTTCGAAAGAATAGAAGCTGGTCTAGAAACAATCTAAGTGGAGCCATCATGCTTTTTGTTTGCTAGATTCAATAGGTGATTTGGTTGAGTCAACCTTGCTTGTGATTGTTTATAAATTATACACACGGGAGGTAAGTAAATATTTGATATTCTCGCAAATCTTTTGCAAGGTGAGTTATTGGGTAAATTTTGCTTGGTATTATTGATCCCGATGATTTGGATTCCTTTACTGCATTTTGGAATCGTTCCAAAAGAGACGGGAAAGAGGAGTCATATAATAGTTCACTTGGGGAATATGTATACACACCTTTTTATTATCAGGAACCTAGGAGAGAAGATTGTGTAAATAATGATTGGAATTATTCTCATGGGTATGATCATTCCGGACCTTGTGAAGGTTATGATTATTACCAACCTTACCCAGGTTATGAGTTACATTATACTAATTCCAATTATTATTCACACACGTATAATTCACAATATGAGAGAGATGATCGATCATACTGTGAACCATCTGCATCACTCTCATCTAAGTTGGAACAGTGGAGTCACGACCTGGGAAAATCAATTGAACAGTGTTGTCATAATATTGCCAAATCAACTGAAGGATGTTCTCAAATACTTTCTGAACTTTTACAACAAGTAGATGATTGTCCTCCTTATAATGATTCGAGTTCTGATTTACATAATTCTCATGATATTAATAATGAACCCGTTAGGAACAATGAACCTTTGTGTTTTGAGAATGATGATGAACTTGACACTTGTGATTATAGGAATGATGACACTGTTATGACATTTGAATCTAGTGTATCTTTTCCAACTCACGATCATATTAATGATGATATGCCTATTCAAAAGGATGAGGTTTGGATTATAAACCATATGTATTCAGATGATGATGATTTAGAAGAACCTGTTTATACAGGGGATACTATTGTCGAGTTTAATAACTCAAAGGCATTAGATGTGCAAACTGATATACCTTCTAATCATATAAATTCTGAGATTCCTACTGGTCACCTAGAAGAGGATAATAACGATCCAATTAATCATGAAACTGTTTGCATAATTGATGAAATAGTCCATGATACTTATTTGCGGAACCATATAGATGATCCACTAGAGGCTTGTTTAACGCACTTTCGATTTGATTTTGACAATGATAGTGTTATTAATGAGGTGAAAACTTTGTTAGATTATGCACCAACTGATCATAACTTAGAAGAAGCAATTGATTATTTTCAAGAGTAGACGATCTAGAAATTAGGGAAATTGTGACTAGTCTATCTAGAGACACCCAAGATTCTAAGTGTGGGTGATTATCAATCTCCTTGTACCTTACTGTTGACTCTTAGAAAGGTACTAACTTGGGACGTGACATATGCACCTCTACTATTTTGCAAGATCATCTTCAAACTATATTTCCTGAACCTAATGTCCATAAAGAAATTCAGTTGTTAGAAACCCATCCTCTGGTCGATGTGGTTTACCTAGGCGATAATACCAAGATTGACTTTGTTTTCCCACCAAAATGTTTTCTTCCATATGTGGGAACGTATGAATTTTAAATGTGTCAGTTATTAAGTTTTGAGACTAAGCTTGATTACTTTAGGAGAGTAGAATCGACACATTTGCTTAAGAATGACCATTTTCATATTAATCAACTGTGTGAGTCAAATCATATTGACTTTGAGGATCCACAATCATTCAGGTTATTATTATGTGCTTCTAAGTTCTTAGTTGAGTTTCTCCAGACTCTACAACCTGACCCTGTTGATCCTGCCTATGAGGAAATCCATCCCATGAAAATATTTTATCTAGACCCTTTTATAGAGCCTGAACCTGAACCACGACTAGAAGTAGTTGTCTTAAACAAAAAACTAGATAAGGGTGTGCCCGGTTTGTTCTTTTTCTTGGCTTGTTGCAGTTTCCTTTTACTGGTGATAGCATTATTTGATCTAGATGACCCACAATTGTTCCGGCTATTGATATATGATACTATCATTTGCTTCATGGGAGTCAACCCATCATATTTGTTTCCTTCACCTTATCTTTTTAGTTTCTGATTGCTTGTTTTATATCATTTTAGGATTCCCATCTTGATTTTACATTGGATGAGTTAGTTTACATTGAGGACAATGTAAAGTTTAAGTGTGGGGAGTGTAAGCATATAGAGTTCTTAAGTATACACTTTTTAGGTAGAAAATTTTCAACTTTTTCGAAATTATTTGCATGAAAACCTCCAACTTTTAGATATTTTAGAGTCACTTAGTATACTTCTAGCTACGTGTACATACAGAGTTCTAAACCGAAACAACTGAACTTAGAAGTATTAGAGAACTATATTCGAAGTGCTTAGTTGTTGAGAGGCTAGAGCTGATAAAAATGGACTTAAACTGCTGGTAGAGAATACAGTATTAGAGTTGTTGATCATTCAATACCCATGAGTGAGGCACCAAACCTTAAATTGTCCGTTTAGAGTTTTTCATCTGCGCAAATTCTGGGTAGAATTATGAGCTACCTAACCTCGCACCAATTTCAGCACTACTTTTTGATCTCTTGAGTGCTATTTCTATCAATCATGAGGGTGCCATCAGAATTGCTAACTCTATCTTGTAGTCTTGTTTGCAGTTGGCACCATTCTCTCGACAATAACAGGTCCATAGAAACATATTATCAACAAGCAGAACATCAAAAATTTGAAGAAAAATTTGAAGACAGTCAAGGTTTAAAAGCAACCGTTTAAGAAAGAGCAAATTTCATATTCAAGTAAAGTAACAATACAATTAACATGTTAAAGACTTATGTACAAAAGCGAAAGAAATCAAAAGATGTGAGTTAGTGAAGTTCAAAATCAAGTGGTAAAGTCTTTATCCCACGGTCTTAGTAATTTCATCATTTATTTTTCAGTTTATATTGTACAAATATCAAAACAAAAAAACAAAAAAACAAAAAAAAAAACAACGATTATCATTGCTTTAGTGTAGATTTTCTTTTGTATTCTTTCAATAAGGCCGTGGGGAAGAAGAAATCTATAGAGAAGTTTCTAATAACAAGAAATGGAGGAAATGAGTTATAAATTCAAGGTTCTATGAAGTTCAAGAGTTCATCATCTACAGTTGAAGACCGAAGACGTTTTCTATTGGATGCTGTGAGAGTGGTGTTGATTGCCGATCGGATGAGAAGGTAAGTAAGCATTCCCATCGTTGCATAGTGGTTGATTTCCGTTATTAGAGGTCACTAGAAAAATAAAAAGGGGTTCTTTTTCGTCCCACTTTCTATGGGATAACATCTTCATATGATTCGGAAGGTTACCTTTCCTTTCTACCATTCAACGTGTGTAGGATTTCTATTTTCATTCCTGCCTGCACACATGTGTGAACCATAAAGTGCGTCCTTTGAGTGTCAAATTCATAAAACCCTATTGGTGAGGCAGAAATATTCGGTCACTCTCGAACCTAGATCCTTTTACATGGTGGTTTTCTCCTAACTCAAGAGTTAAGCATGAGAATAATGTTCTTTATACTTCTAACTTCTTATTGTTAGTGTGCAGAAACTTTATGTCTTCGTAGCTCTTTGGATGCAGGTGTTTTGGAATATTTAGAAGTTGGAGTAGGTTTTGTGGGTAAATCTATTGTAAACCCTCGCGAGACTATAAATCGTCCACTAGGGACACCTAGGGGTTTAAAGGCTTGTTACACATGCTAAGTGTAACCATTTCCTCTACGAAAGGGAGTTTTTTTTTTTTTTTAGATTAGTTTAGATTTGTAGTTTGCTCGAGGACTAGCAAAAGGCAAGTATGGGGGAATTTGATAAGTGCATAATTTATACATTTTAAGTATCATTTCCTTATACTTATTTTCTGTATTTTGTGTGAATTACCGTGTGTTAGTATTACTTTTCTAGTTTATGTGTTTTATTAGGTTACATCTCTGAAACAAGTGAAATGGAGCTTTACAAGCGAAGAATTGCCAAAGACCCAGTGGAACTCAGTATATTCCAGGATTTCTACTCTCCATCTTGTATAAAATTGCATTACGAATCCAACGGCGAAAGAACGAGGTCATTCCGACTTCTTATGAGGAAGTTATGAGCGAAACGAATACTAAGGGCAAAAAGGTCATTTCAAGAGAGACTGCTATTGAAAACCTGGCACACGTTAAGGAACAACTTGAATTCAAATATTGATAGAGCACCTGCTCATTTTCTCGGGGCCACCTTCTTTCCCTCCCAAAACTTAAACAAGAACACCATGTTTCTGTAAACATAACTCGAATTGTTCTTGCTTTGGGAGTCGTTGCTTATGAGGGTTAAAGAGAATGATGATGATCACCATGATGATCTTGGCAGTTGAATAGAGAAAAGAATGGGTACCGATGGAGTGATGGGTTTGCTGATGCCATTAATGGCCGAAGTTGAGTTCGAGATGAACTCGTGTTCCAGATGGTGATCATCTCGAGTCTGCATCTGCTGGTGATGGATAGATTGATTGCTGGCAGTGAAGGTGGTGATGTTTCATGGAAGTGAAGGTGGTGATGACTGCTGTTGATGCCCGAGAACTTGCTGTGGTCTTGGATGTTGTTGCGACAAAGGTTGTCATGGTAGCTATGAGAAACTCGAGTGGTTAATGAAAGTGGGTCTGTTAGCAGTTGAAGAACATGAAAGAACTCAGGTGGTGGTGCTGCTGTGGCTCGAGTAGTTAATGGTTCGAGATAGGTTGTTGGATGGCTGGAACTCGAGGAGATGAAGGCAACAGTAGAGATGTTGGTGCTGTTTGAGTTAAGGGTGTCCAGTGATGAAGTATGTGGTTGACGAGACAAAGTGCAGTTGAGAATGGGTTGGCTGTTGACGTACATATGAGGTTGTCTCTGATGAAGATTGATGCCTGTTGGTTGCTGGAAGTTAATAGAGCTGGAAGGAAATGGCAGTGAGAAGAAGAGACGTGAATGATGGTTTTTGCTGCCGGAAAAATAGGAAAGAATTGCTTCAATTGAAAACGAATGGTTGAGATGTGTGTTGAGTCTGAACAAGATTAGGAAAGCTTTTCCATAAGATACAAGGAAATATAGCTTATGCATATTTCCTAATTCAATTAGGATTCCAAAAGCTGGTCGACTCAAGCTCTATAAATAGAGCAGTCATCCACTCACGTAAAAGAAAGGACCTATACAGAGAAGATAATATACAGAGAATAACCCTTGAAGGGACATAGATAAGCTCACGGACAGAAACGAGGGAACATAGTACTTTTGACGCTGGGATTCAAGCTTCGACATACAGACGAACAAGGGTTAGTTTGTGCTATTTTCTTAATTAATTTTCATGGTTTTTAAGAAAGCCATGTAGGGCTAATTCCCTTGTTAGGGCGAAAGGATGAACTTGTAGAGATGGTTTTATTTGTGTTTCAAAACTAGGGTTTTCAATTATATGAACTAAATATCATTAATTTGTCTCTCTCTCAACGTTTTACCGTCTCGATGATTTTTCATATTCTATGCCATGTATAGTTCATTGTTTGACTAGTAGAAGGACTCGTTGAAACCTTGTATGAAATTGTTCTATGAATATTCTTTGACTCTTTATGCCCCGTATATTTAGTACTTCGAAATTATACTTTAGGTTGAGAACAAACAATTCTTTTTGAAATCGAGACCCTATGTGACGAACGCAATTAAACCCTAATCTACAACGAATTCCCGGAACCTTAACGTTTTCCTCTTATTGTTTTCAAACTTTATTAAATAATCTTAATTCATTAGTTAATTAAATTCTTATTAAAAAACCTAAAAAAATATTTTAATCCAAACTCCTTGTGGGAACGAACCGTATTTGCTTTTGTCTACATCTTCTGACACTGTGCTCTTGCGGTAAAACAAAGTCGGTTTTCCGACGCATCACTTAATGCGGTGGACAAGTCAGTAATACCTCTTCGTTGAAGTTCCATAGAAGCCCAACGAGGTAGGCCACGATTGAAGTGGTAGAAGCGGTCGTCATCTGCCATTGTCAATATGTCTAACACGAAGGAATTAAATTGTTTGACATATTCGGAAATAGTACCTGAATACTTCAAATTGTGAAGCTTGTCCCGAGCTTTGTGCTCAACGTTCTCCGGATAGAACATGGCTTTTAATCTCCCTTTTGAACTTCACCCAAGTAGTGATGGTGCAGACTCCTCTCTCGATTTCTGCATATTTTCTTCTCCACCACAATAATCCATCTTCTATCAGGTACATGGTCGCCGTGTCGACCCGTTCTTGCTCGTCATCAAGGCCCGTGGCCCTGAAGTATCTTTCCATGTTCCATAGAAAGTTTTCCAGCTCCTTAGCATCCCTTGCGCCGGAGCATTCCTTTGGTTCTGGCACCCTCACTCTAGATGGTCCACGAACCATATTTCCTCGGATCAGGGTCCTTAGCTCATCAATTTGAGCTTGCAGCATCCTCACATGTGCACCCATCTCGTTCCGATAACGTCTCAAAAGAGACCTCCATCGATTTCTCCAAATCGTCTTGTTGCTCCATGGATTCCCCTAAATCCAGGTTCAACTTTTCTATCTTTTCTTCCAGTGATCCAACACGAGATTCTAAACGGGGGCCCACTGACTTATCCCGTTGTTGTTTCTTTGTCTTCTCAACCTTTTCATTATTGTTAGTGATAACAACATTTGCATCATTTGAAGACATGGTGAGAGATCTTACCGAGAGTAGTATGAACAGTGCTCTGATACCAGTTGTCACGGGGTCGGTCCTTCGCCTTAACTTTACTCCGTGCGGCACTTGTCTAGAATTCCGTTACTAGATAAGTAAGCCTCCCAAACAAAGTTTAACACAACTTTGTGTAACTACTCAAGATCAAAACTCACAAGAAACTCAAGAACGCTCAAGAACACTCAAGAACAAGAGAGAATGATTTGAATGAGAGAAGTAAGTGTGTATTGCTCTCTTTACTTGAATACTTGGATTGTTGGATGATTTACAAATGAGGGTGGCATCCCTATTTATACTAGTTGAGATGCCAAGAATGTTCTAGAGAATGATCTAAGATCTTTACAAATGTATGACTAATATCTACTTCTAAATTATTCTATACATATCCACATATATCTACACCATTCTAGAATATTCTAAGAAAAGGACAAATGAGAGAAGATTCTAGATGGGAGGCTAGCCATTTAGCCAAAGGGGCTAGCTAAGGTGGTGCACAATGATGAGTTAACCATGTGTTAAACCATTTGGTGTACCCTTGTGACAAGTCGCCAGAGAGAGGAAAGGGCGACTTCTGTTTTTCACACCTCCGTTTTGTTTTATAAAAAATATGGGCAATGTTGTAATTTAGCATCTCACCATGACTAGATTAAGTAGTCTAAACTAACTAATGTGGGTCTAAGACAGAAATTATAAGGACACTTTAAATTTTTATAAATATTTAGATACTATTTTAATATGGATCAATAAAACAGGATACTTTATTCCAAAGTTTTTGTAGATATAACTATATGAGTCAGATTGCAGCTGAGACATCAAACTAAATTATGGATAAGATCACTAATTACTAATTTATTTTGTTTGCTTAGAACTGATACTTCACTACGCCACAGTGGAGCTGACACTTCAACTAACCTCAAAAAAGAAAAAAGAACTCTTTGTTTCCTGTGAAAAAGCAGCCACACTCAATTAACTGGACCACTTTGTAAACCCTAATTCACAAATAAAACCCCTTTCCATTCAAGCCAAACTCTGTGTCTTCATTATCTCCCTGAGTTCATTCATCCATGGATGGAGTGTTTATCATTCTTCTTGTTTTATTAACTACAACATTTGATTCATTTGTAGAATCAAAATATATAGTTTATAATACTAGTCAAAGTATTGTTCCTGGGAAAATCAATGTTCATATGGTTCCTCATACTCACGATGATGTTGGTTGGTTGAAAACTGTTGATCAATACTATGTTGGTTCCAACAATTCTATTCAGGTCTAATCTTTTACCCCAACATTTCAATTTATAATTAAAAAAAAATTAAGATTGTTTTTTTTTGATGAAATGTTAACTTTTATTGTTGTCGTTGTTAAACTTTGGTTTAGGGAGCCTGTGTTCAAAATGTATTGGACTCGTTGATTCCGGCTTTGTTAGCCGATAAAAATCGGAAATTTATTTATGTAGAAATGGTAAGATTAATAGTCTTTGTTTTTGTTGTGTTAACGGGATTTGGGTGTTAGAAGGGTCTGCTTATATGACACTGTAATTATCTCTTGTAAAAATTTGATATTAGTGTGATTTTGTTTGATGAGTCATGCTTAGGCATTTTTCGAGCGTTGGTGGGATGATCAGAGTGAGGAAGTCAGAAGTACGGTGAAAAAGCTTGTTAGTTCGGGTCAATTAGAGCTCATGTATGATTTCGTTTCACTTTGTTGAAGTAATTTTGATAAAACATAAGAAAAATGTGTTAGGTAAGCTGAACATATATGGTGGCTATAATCCAGAAAAATAATATTTGGTGGCTCATGTCTGATTTGGGTTGTATAGAAATGGGGGAATGTGTATGCATGACGAGGCGTCGCCACATTACATTGATATGATTGACCAGACTACTCTTGGGCATCGGTTTATTAAAAAGGAATTTGGTGTGACTCCAAGGATTGGTTGGCAAATTGATCCGTTTGGACATTCTGCTGTGCAAGCTTACATGTTGGGAGCACAGGTTCGTTTGTGCTTTCTTATGTCCCAGACCAGATAGAGTCTTTTAGATTCACCACCTTTATTGTTCCTGTATAAAGCACGCACACTCCTTTTTTATTTGAAGAAGTTAACATGTGAATATTGTGTCTGCTGATGCGGATTGCCAAAATATTTCTGCTGTAGGTGGGATTTGATTCTCTTTTCTTTGGTCGGATTGATTACCAAGACAGAGAAAAACGGAAAAAGGAGAAGACCCTCGAGGTTGTATGGCGGGGTTCGAAGTCCCTTGGTTCATCTGCGCAGGTGACATGACCTAATTGCATTAAAAAATGATATGAACGATACATTTGACTACTTGAAGTTATTATTACAGCTAGTTGTTAAGGTTTTGTTCTTCGTTCTCTTATGCTAGTTAGTATTGTGTCACATTTCATAGCAGGTACTTTGTGTTTTTCAATGTTGCAGATTTTTGCTGGTGCATTCCCCGAAAATTATGAACCTCCCAGTGGTTTTTATTTTGAAGTTAATGCCGAGTCACCTGTTGTTCAGGTAATTAAGGCATGTGAAAGGACTGTTAAAAGGTTCTTGAATTTTAATGTCAAGAAATTACTATCATCCTGTCTGTACTGCAGGATAATATGAAATTGTTCGATTACAATGTTCGGGATCGAGTTAATGACTTTGTAGCTGCTGCAGTAGCACAGGTAAGTAGGGACCTGTTATTTATCGCTCTCTTTCAGTATGGCCGCATTGTTGAGTTCCATATGGTCTTCAGAATGCTATTATTGTTGCTTTTGGTGTCACATAAGTTTTAGTCTTCACATCATATGAAAAGTAGTAGAAGTTCAGTCTAACTGAACCTCTAATCTTTCTCAGGCTAACATAACTCGAACAAATCATATTATGTGGACCATGGGGACAGATTTTAAGTACCAATATGCACACTCATGGTACAGGAATATGGACAAACTCATCCACTATGTCAATTTGGTAAGTGGTCACCCATATCCACTTAGAAAGTGCTGATTGCTACTCTTGGTAATAGCTTTATCCTGATGCTTATAGGATGGGCGCGTCAATGCCTTTTATTCAACACCATCTATTTACACTGATGCTAAATTTGCAACAAATGAATCATGGCCACTCAAGACTGATGACTACTTTCCGTGAGTCTTAACACTTAAATTAATCGTTCTTTCGTTTTTCATTTTATTGTTTGTAAAAATAGAAGCATGCTGTTTTCAGATATGCGGATCGTGCAAATGGATATTGGACAGGATACTTTACGAGTAGGCCAGCTTTGAAACGCTATGTCCGCGCAATGAGCGGTTACTACTTAGTAAGTTATTTGTTTCCTGATTCATTTTGAATAAGAATTGCCGTCTTCTACAGTTTGGATTTTATTTTTGCTTGTGAGCTTCTATGTGCAACCAGGCAGCAAGGCAATTGGAAGTCTTCAAAGGACGGAGTGAATCTGGCCCCACGACGGACAGTTTGGCCGATGCTTTGGCAATTGCTCAACATCATGATGCAGTTACTGGAACAGAACAGCAACATGTGGCTAATGATTATGCTAAACGATTGTCATTGGGTTATGTTGAGGTGCATAATTTAGGTGTACCAGCAAAACATTGTTCCAGTTTGTTCCATGCCTTACTTGAACTCAAAATTCTTATTCCTGAGTATCTTATTATCAGGCCGAGGAGTTGGTTGCATCTTCACTTGCCTGCTTTGCAGAATCAAAATCAGAAACTAGATGTGGGAAAACAGTGACTAAATTTGTCCAGGTAACATTAAATGAAATGTTCTAGACTTCTAGTGTGATGTTTATCGATCGGTCCATGAAATATTTAGCTGTGTCCTCCAATATAATTTCATTCTCATATATAAGAGAAATGGAAGAACTTCTAATGCAGGCAGAATATTGAAACTTAACATCCCCAGCATTTTATTTCTTGAAAATTATTCTTGTTTTCCTCCTGTTTAGTGTCTATTCCCGAATTGCAAATAAAGAGAAAATCACAACTGGTTTTTTCCCCTTAAATCTGGCATAACAAAGTCACTGAAACTCTGTTTTTTGAATATTATTTTGTTTATGCTTATGCAAAAAGTCGCGCCAGAGCCAAACAACTGTTTTCTAGTTCACTTGAAGTGGAATTATTATTGCTGAATTACGATCAGAAACCTCTCTTCTGCAGTGTCCTCTTCTGAACATAAGCTATTGCCCTCCATCAGAAGCCGATTTCACGAAAGAGAAAAGCTTGGTAGGGTTAACAAAGGATCTCTTCTTTTCTTTTTTTCGCAATGTATTAATGATTACTAAGTTCTCTCATTTCTATTTCGGGTTCCTTTTCCAGGTTATCGTTGTTTACAACCCACTTGGGTGGAAACGGGAGGACGTAGTTCGGGTTCCAGTAAGCATTTTTTATCTGATACATTTTCATGGCAGTGTGCATAGTTTTATAACCTGTTTCCCCTTCGCTTGTTAGATATTCAAAAATCCAAAGCTTTTCCAGCTGTGTCTCTTCTAGAGAATATAACAATGAACTCAGTTTTCTTTGCTGATGAGATTAGCAACATTTCTAAATGACATTATAGTTTGCTGTAAATTGAAAGTACATCTAGATGGTGTTGTAGATACATTTGAAGTGCCCTTGTCCCATTTCTACTTAAATTTACATCTTTCTCAGATCATCAGCGAATCAGTTACTGTACGAGATTCAAATGGAAAGGAAGTTGAGTCGCAGCTCTTACCTCTAGTTAATGCTTCTGCAGCCATTAGAAATTACTATGTTAAAGCATACTTGGGTAAAACTCCAAGTGAGGCACCTAAGTATTGGCTAGTATTTTCAGCATCAGTACCTCCTCTCGGTTTCAGCACTTACATTGTCTCAGGTGCAAAAGGAGCAGGTTAGTCCTTTTATCTTAAATTTTAATCTTAGATTTTCCTGGATATTGACACTGATGGCTGCATTATTATTTTTGTGTGTTACAACTGCAGGTAGTAGTTCTGCAATGTCAACAACACTTACATCAAAAGGAGGTGATATGGAAGTTGGGCAAGGGAATCTGAAACTCAGTTATGCTGAAAATGAAAGAAAACTTACTCATTATATTAATAGCAGAACCTTGGTAAGATACGTGGTTAATGCTTTGCCTGCAAAATAGGATTCCTGTGATTATCATCTTTGTAACTCTTTATCAATAAGGTTATCGTGATTTATTTCTCTGTATATTTCTTGGCTATATTGTTAGCAAATTCTGCAAAACTAAAGTCTTTTGTTTACTTTCAAAGGTTAAATCACCTTTAGAAAACTCATACAGTTTTTATGCTGGACATCTTGGAACCAAAGAGGATCCTCAGGTAGTCGGTTATTTTCAAGGAAAAGTTTTTTGTAAACCGTCTCAGTCTATTATGTTTTCTTGGAACACTTTCATTTTTTTAATTTATTTGTAGTGATACAAAATTTACCATTTGTAACTTTTTTCTTCTTCTTGTTTCGGCTAACTAAGGCCTCGGGAGCATATGTCTTCCGGCCAAATGGCACTTTTCCCATCAAAACTGAAGCGAAGGTACATTATGCCCTCTAAAGTAATTGTTCGTCTAAGATAGATTGTGGAAGTCAATGTTAAATGTTCTGTTGGTGCAGGCTCCGTTGACTGTTTTCCAAGGACCAGTAGTGGATGAAGTACATCAAAGGATCAACCCATGGATCTATCAGGTTCTCTACCTATCAAAGTTTTACTATTCATGTGTCTTCTTCGCACCCTCTCCGTTCTGTTTCATCAATACTAAAGCCTTTGCAGATCACTAGGGTCTATAAAGGAAAGGAGCATGCTGAAGTTGAGTTCATTGTAAGTGTGACATCTACTTCTGTTTGTTACTCACTATGATTATGTGTAACCATAGTACAAAGATGAGGTTAACATTTCTCTCTCTCTCTCTCTCTCTCTCTCTCTCTCTCTCTCTCTCTCTCT
>JAJJMC010016440.1:3220537-3232644 GCA_023531435.1 Papaver californicum
TCTCTCTCTCTCTCTCTCTCTCTCTCTCTCTCTCTCTCTCTCTCTCTCAATGATGTTCTCGAACTTTAGGTTGGACCTATTCCTGTTGATGATGGAACTGGGAAAGAAATCGCAACACAAATTACAACTAACATGGAGACAAATAAGACATTCTACACAGATTCCAGTGGACGGGATTTCATAAAAAGGGTATATCACATATACTGCATACACCTGCAGTTATTCTCAGAGTTTTCATGTTGCTAGCCAGTATCCTAGTCAGTTCACGTCTTTGACTTACATGCTAAGTATATAGATAAGATTATACTGTATTTCTTGTAGTGCTCAAAATATAGGAAGGTTTTGGTATGAACGTTACTGCTTTTTTTTATCGTCAATTTTGAGTAAATACTTAAAGTTGGACTTCATGTTTGATTTCCAGATTCGAGATTATAGAACAGATTGGGACCTGGAAGTGCATCAGCCTGCTTCCGGAAATTATTATCCTGTATGTTTCTTGTAAAAGGAATAAGTGAAGCATTTGTATTCAGTGTTTTGTTTGTCTTCAGAAAGATTTTGGACTTTATGTACCACGTTTTTTTTCCCTTTCAGATTAACCTCGGGTTATACATTGAAGATAAAAGCACAGAGCTCTCAGTTTTAGTGGACCGAGCTGTAGGTGGATCCAGCTTAGTGGATGGACAAATAGAGCTCATGCTCCACAGGTTTTCATCTTCTCTTTCTTATGTGTCAGTGCAGAAATAGGTTCTAGTGATAGGATCTTCATTAGTTTTCATTTCCCTGGTTACGTTCGGTTGCACTAGTTATTAACTTTAAGTGTTAGTCTCAGACCTTCTTTTCCTTTTCTCTCTCCTTTTGGTAATACAGGAGGCTGCTCCATGATGATGGTAAAGGAGTTGGAGAGTCACTAAATGAAACAGTATGTGTCCTTAGTGAGTGCAAAGGACTAACAGTAAGTGCATCTTCCCACCTTTTTAATCACATGATTATGTGGTTTATTGAACGGAACCAAACTCTTACTGGGTTGTTCGCATTACTGCAGATCCAAGGAACCTTCTATCTCCGAATTGATCCTTTAGGAGAGGGTGCCAAATGGCGCCGATCATTTGGACAAGAGTTGTATTCTCCGTTTCTTTTAGCCTTCACTGAACAGGTGACTGGAAGAATATCTAATATTTCTCGATTTACTGGTGTTGCCCGTTGATCCTCCTATGCTTGCTTCTTAACTTCTGATTTGGCAGGAAGGAGATAACTGGACTAGCTCCCATGTCCCTACTTTTTCTGGGATTGATCCTTCCTACAGTTTACCTGATAACGTGGCATTAATAACTCTACAGGTATGAGTATTTTCCTTGTGATAGGATTCCTGGGAAAGTATTATGTGTTCCTTGCTTAGTTCGAAATGATGAAAGAGAAGCAGAATACCTACTCCATAGGAACTCGACTTGGACAAAATAAAATTAGACAATTGAACTCTATACACTAACTGCGCCAAGGTGGAACTCTACACAGTTCGGCTTTGACTAGAAAATCTGGTTTCTGATGTTTCTCAACCTTTGCTCCCCAAGCCATCTCACTAAAGTTCGAACTTCATAAATATAAGTTAATGATCTTTTTCTGAATCTGCAGGAGCTTGAGGATGGGAAAGTTCTACTTCGGTTGGGACACCTATATGAGGTAATTATTTCTACCTAGTAGTTTACCCCTAAACAGTTTTAGCAAACCGCTAACTCATTTTTTGTAACACTGGAGTCAACCCAAAAAGTAATGTACGTTCTTATAAATTTCTCTTAATAACTGAAATATTCAAGGTGGGAGAGGATGCTGATCTTTCTGTAATGGCTCACGTCGAACTGAAAAAATTGTTCCCTAACAAAAAGGTAAGTTATCTGCATGGGACTGACTCTTTACTGGGGTAGGGCTCCTAGGGGGAAAAATAGGCTAGTGGGCCAGATGACACTGGGGGCAATTGCTCCATAATCTATGCCGACTCTGCTGATCTGAGCAGCAGGCTTGTATAATGTTAATACTTTGTAAATTATTGGTTGTACTTCACAGATAAAGAAGGTAACAGAGCTGAGCTTATCTGCAAACCAACAAAGAGCAGAAATGGAGAAAAAGAGATTGGTTTGGAAAGTAGAAGGCGCTTCAGGAAAAGAACCTGAAGTTGTGATAAGGGGAGAACCTGTCGATCCTACAAAACTAGTGGTGGAGTTGGGACCAATGGAAATACGAACCTTCACTGTTGATTTGGATTACATATACCTGAAAGATCAAAATGTTTCTGTAGGTTCCTGTCACATCTAGAATGACCGTTCTCTTCTTGTTGATTTGTAAGTTTAAATGTGGCAGAGAGCTACTCTTAAAACCGTAGAGATTGTAAATAATGTCCACCTAATGACACACCGAATTTTTCCATTACATCGCTTGGTAGACTAAAATCGGATTCTAATTATTATTAAATATACTTCTGTTACTAATTCCATATAATCTTGGGAATATTCCTTCTAGTACTACAACTCCTCAGTGCAAGAAGGTTGAATGGGGTGAGTGTTTGCGCCTCGAGGAATGATCGCCACCAAGGTTGCATGTATAAGGATAGAGGATGACACTGATAGAACATAACTCTGTAATATTTTGATTGTTACACTCCTCCTACACTTAGTGTACGTTAGCTTTCTTTACCCTCTGTCTGGTGCACGTTAGTCTCTCCTCTTTGTCAGTCTCTAATGTGTATAAGAAGCTAAAGGTTGAGTGTGTCAGGTATGAATTCAATACTGTAAAAGTAATTATGTCTCTCTGTAACAAACTATACTTAATGAGATACATTTCTTAATAATCTCTTCTCTTCTGCTTTCATTATTTCTGACATGGTATCAGAGCTTTTCTTGGGAAGAACCTGAGTCTTTCTCGATCAACAGCAAATTTAATCAGTCTTTCTCGATCAACAACGCATTTAATCTGAGTCTTTCTCGATCAACAACGCATTTAATGAGTTTTCTTCTTGATTCTTGCTAGGTAAGTCTCGATCAACAACAAATTCTTCGTTCAAACAAAATTCATACTCGATCAGTGGATTATTCAATGAGTTCTTCTAGGGAAACATCAAGTTCTTTTTCGATCTAGGAATTAATTCTCGAACAGTAGTGTTATTAATGAATATTTTTTGGGTAGAATCGATTTCATTCTCGATCTAAGAAGCTTTTAATGTTCAACACAATTTCTAACACAAACATTTAAACAAGAATCAATAGCAATTTCTCAGCGACGTTCCTTTAACCATTAGTACTATATAATGAGCAGCAACAACAGGAGGTGATCTCTTTGAGTTCTTTCTTTAGTCTTTCCTACTCTATGATTCGTGAATTTCCAGAACCAATGGGAAACCCAACTGCCAACTCAATAGCAAAACTTCCTCTCAATGAACTCATTAGCTTTGTTTCTCTTTAAAACTTAAAGAAGATAATTTCTTAACATGGAAACATCTAATGCTTCCTGTGATAAGAAAATTCAAGATTATGAAGTATTTGGATGGTTCATATCCCTGTCCAGAAAAATTCACAAGTTCAAGAAACCAGAATAATAGAGTAGAAAATCAACTTTATTCAGATTGGAATGATGAAGACTCAACAATCATTCTATGGATCAATAGTACAATTTCTGAATCTATAATAGCTTATTTCGCTAACGTTATGACATCTCATAGTCTCTGGACTAACATAGAAGACAGATTTGCAAAATCGTCTTCAACACATTCAATACAGTTGCATACCAAACTCCTGGCAATCAAACAAGGAAATAAGTCTGTTTCTTCTCTGATTGATGAAATCAAGAATCTAGCCGATCAACTAGCAGCTGGAGGTGAACAAGTATCTGACAAAGAAATTGTTGTAGTCACTCTTTCAGCCTTGCATCCTGATTATATCCCATTCGCTACATCAATGAGACATAGGAATCCACCAATCTCCAGCATCAAACTCCATAACAATTTACTGAGTGAAGAAATTGTTATCATTCAGAGACACACTGATCAAACAACACATTCAGCAAATCAAGCCTTCATAAAACATTCTTATTCATCCAACCCTCGATTTCGAAACACAAATCAAAGATTTAATGGTCCCTCTCAGTACTCTGGAAGAAGTAATGTTCCTTTTCACAACACAAATCAAAGGTTTGGATACTACAACAATGGCAGAAGAAATTTTTCTACATCAGGAAGAGGTACTACTTACATACCAAGAACCACTAATAACAACTCATCAGTTGTAGTCTGTCAGATTTGTGGAAGAGATGGACACAGTGCAATCACTTGCAGAAACAGACTCAATACCAACTTCAATAATGACAACACATCCAAGAATCTGTCTGCAATGTTGTCTACTGCAAGTCTACAGGACAATCAGCCTTGGTTTGCTGATAGTGGAGCAACAAACCATCTCACTCCAAACAAGAATGAATTGCAAATCTCCACTCTCTAGGTCACAACAGCAAATGGAGAAGGTATGTCAATCACACATTCTGGTTCATCTCTAAAAACAACTTCTCATCATCTATTTGCTTTAAACAATGTCCTCCTTGTTCCCAATGCTACTCAAAATTTATTATCTGTACACAAATTCACAACAGATAATAATTGTTCATTAACATTTACTTCTGCTGGCTTCTTTATCAAGAACTTATCCAATGAGAGGATTCTTTTGCAAGGACCACACAATAATGGACTCTATCCAATCCACTTTCTTTGTCAGTCTGTAATGTGTATAAGAAGCTAAAGGTTGAGTGTGTCAGGTATGAATTCAATACTGTAAAAGTAATTCTGTCTCTCTGTAACAGACTATACTTAATGAGATACATTTCTTGATAATCTCTTCTCTTCCGTTTTCATTATTTATGACAGACACGACGTGTTGCGTTATGTACAATATATACACCACTAAGTTATAAAACATCAATCTATTCACGAAAATGATGGGGTTCTTTTGTTTTTTTTTTGATCGAACGAGTTTTAAATCCAATTCGTTGATACCACCGTCCAACGATTTCATCACTGTATTATAGTGACATTAGCCAAAATAATTATTATTGTACTTAATTAGTACTTAACTGTCATTGTACTCAACTCTTATTGATTTGACATTGGCTTTTCAAATCAAGATCCACATCATTTGACAAGGGGATGAGTCTTATGGTTTCAAAGTTTTGAAGAACAAATTATGAACCGGCAGATAAGTTCAGTCGTTCAATCTCCAACGGTGGGACAACCACTCAAAACAGTTAACGTATGCAAATGAAATGCGCTAAATATTTTAGAATTGCACATCGGTCGGTCGACCTGGTTTTTTATCAAAACCGTCCATCGAGCCGACCTACCTTCGGTTCTTAGAAATATAACCGGTACTGAGCCGACCTACCCTTGGTTCGGTGTTAGAAACGGTCCGTCTCGGCTCGGTTCGGTACCGGTTTAATATGGTTTAAACCGAACGACAGAATTGTAATTAAATTCACGGTTTGCGGTCAGGTCTAACTGACCCGAAGCACATATTAAACCTGTTCCTGTATATTCTTTTTACTGCAATTTTTTTCATTCCCACACTGCAAGTCTTCATATAACCATTGTTCATACATAACATTCATAGATTCAGTTAAGTTCTTTAAAAAGTCTTTAAAAGAGTAAATAACACATAAATCTTTAAAGATAAACAACACATAAATCTTTTAAGTTTAATCAAAGTTAAGTGAACAACATTCAATGAATAAGTGATCCAAGTCCAACTGATAAGTGTTAAGTGAAAATCCTTGAATCTGCTACAGCCTTCATGTCTACAGTCTACATGAATGTCATGAAATGCACTTCTAGAATCAACTCATCAAGGATCATAGACCTATGGCATTGACACTGGCATATCACCCAATAAATCTGAAACAAGCACAACAACAAAAAAAGTTAACAACTTTGAAATTTGAATTGGTAAGTAAAGAAAACCACAAGAAAAAGATAACATACCTTCCTCAATGCTAGAGTTATCATCTGGTACAAAGTCATAAAGAAGATCAAGTGCAATGGGTTTCTGCAACCATCTTTCAGTACAAAGCAATGCCTCAACTGTCCTAGGAGATAAAAAGCTTCTCCATGGACTAAGTGGTCAGTTGTCAGCCAAGCAAAGTTAATTCAATTTCTTACTTCACTAATATAGATTAGAGTATAGTAATAAGAACAAGTTCGTTCCCATAGAGAGGCAGGCGATTGTTAATTACTTTCGATTACTTATATAAACATGGGGGTTTTGGTTGTGATTATAACTAAACTATACTAAAACAAATAGATTAAAACGAATATCAGAGATAAAGAATACTGGTTAGAGAGTTCATCTTCCATCTTCCAATATGTTATCAACTAAATCATACTCAACATTCATGCACTCTCAATATCAATAATCCTAAAGCATCCTATCACAGGCTTACTCCGGCAAAACTCCTATTATCATCAAAGGAGCAAAAGCCACTCTTTGAATCCTTTTCAACGAATAACTTGGCGCAAGAGCCACTCAAGTTTAACCCAATGAAAGCAATGGTCTTTATGAGTTGAGGTTATTCTAAGCAATCCGGCGTAAGAGCCACACAGATTTAACCTAGGTCACGCTTCTACACATAATTGCATGGTAACATCCCGTCATTAACAACTATGTTATGCTACTTGTAACAAGGATCTTTCGACAATTCCGGATCTCAAACCCTAGTTTAGCTCTAGATGTTAATGCATGCTCATCTAATTCGCGACTTAAATAAACAAGCAATCGATCTTACAAGGCGTTATAAACGGTAGAACATAAGCGACATTAAAGAGATTATGAACATATGAGAATGAATACTTCAATTAATAAACATGTTTTCCAACTTAGGACTACATCTCTAACCAATAAGAAAGATTTATTTCATCATGGATTTCTCAAAACCCATGGAAAATAATTACAAAACAAGTAAAGCAAACTCTAGAAATCGTGGTGTTCAATCGCAACTCCAAGCCCTAGATTCTTGTTCTCCTTGTGTTTTCAAGTGTCAAAAGGTATGAAAGATCTCTTCCTAGGGTTATGGAAGTCTTCTTATATAGTCTTCATCGTATCTAGGTGTTAGTATCCTAATGGGACCATGATACCTTGATTTGAAAGTCAAAAACGTATCTTAGAAGTGGATCTCGTCGAGTCGTAATCGGTAGACTCGACTTCCGTGTTATCTACCGATTTTGGAGCTCAAAAACGAAGTTTTTCTGTACCCGAAAACGCCTATAATCGGTAGATAACTTTCCCTTGTTATCTCCCGATTATGATGCTGAGTGTTTCACTATTTCCTTTCGACTGCTTTGCTCATAACTTCCTCGTACGAACTCCGAATGACCTCATTCTTTTTGCGTTGACTTCGTATTCTCGTTCTCTTCAAAATGGTTTTAAGAACTCCTGGATTTGAATGAGTGGAATTTGTTCTTTGTCCCTTCTCCATTGGCAGAACTTAACTTCCTTGTTCATTTCGTGCCGTAATGAACTTCTTTCTTCTTCTTTGGTTGAATACACTTCAAAACTCCTAAGAAACTCATAAACAAACAAAATCAAAGCATAATGATATGAAAACTAACAAGAAATGAATGAATTAGAGTATCCAAATAATACAAATAATGTACCTATCAAATTCCCCCATACTTGCCTTTTGCTAGTCCTCGAGCAAACTACAAATCTAAACTAACCTAAACTACAACAACTCCATTTCGTGAGGATACGGTTATACTTAGCATGTGTAACAAGCCTTTAAACCCCTAGGTGTCCCTAGTGGACGAGTTATAGTCTCGTGAGGGTTTACAAGAGGTATACCCACAAAGCCTAAGTTCTAACTTTCAAATATTCCAGAGCACCTGCATCCAAAGATCTACGAAGACATAAAGTTTCTGCATACTAACAATAAGAAGTTTTAAGTATAAAGAATATTATTCTCATGCTTAACCCTTGAGTTAGGAGAAAACCACCATATGAAAGAATCTAGGTTCGAGAGCGACCGAATGTTTCTGCCTCATCAATAGGGTTTTATAAATTTGACACTCAAAAGACGCACTTTATGGTTCTCACATGTGTGCAGACAGGAATGAAGATAGAAATCCTGCACACATTGAATGGTAGGAAGGAAAGGAAACCTTCTGAATCATATGAAGATGTTATCCCATAGAACGTGGGACGAAATAGAACCCCTTTTTGTTTTTCTAGTGACCTCTAATAAATAAAATCAACCACTATGCGAGGATGAGAATGCTTACTTATACCTTCTCAGCCGATCGGCAATCAACACCACTCTCACAACATCCAATAGAAATATCTTCGGTCTTCAACTGTTGATGATGAACTCTTGAACTTCGTAGAACCTTGAAAATTTGTAACTCTTTTCCTCAATTTCTTGTTGCTTGAAACTTCTTTATAGATTTCTTCTTCCCCACGACCTTATTGATCAAATACAAAAAACAAATATACACTAAAGTAATGATAAACAATTTTTTATTTTTTTTTTCCTTTCTATTTTTATGACTTCAAATATAAAATGAAAAATAAATAAAATGATGTAACTACTACGGACGTGGGATAAAAACTTTACCACTTGATTCTTAACAACTTGTATTGCTTTGATATCATGAACTTCACTAACTCACATATTTTGATTTCTTTCGCTTTTGTACATAAGTCTTCAACATGTATATATAATTCTGCTAATTATATTGTTGCTTTACTTGAATATGAAATTTGCTATTTCTTGAACGGATGCTTGTAAACCTTGAATGTCTTCAACTTTCCTTCAAATTTTTGATGTTCCGCTTGTTGATGATAATGGTGTTTTTATGGACCTGTTGTTGTCGAGAGAATGGTGCCAACTGCAAACAAGACTACAAGATAGAGTTAGCAATTCTGATGGAACCCTCATGATTGATAGAAATAACAATCAAGAGATCAAAAAGTAGTGCTGAAATTCGTGCGAGGTTAGGTAGCTCATCATTCTGCCCGGAATTTACGTAGACTCGACACTCTAAACGGACAATTCAAGGTTTGGTGCCTCACTCATGGGTATTGAATGATCAACAACTCTAACAATAAACTCTCTACCGACAGTTTAAGTTCATTTTTGTCAGCTCTAGCCTTTCAACAACTAAGCACTCCGAATATAGTTCTTTAATACTTCTAAGTTCAGTTGTTTCTGTTAGAACTCCATATGTAAACTTAGCTAGAAGTATGCTAAGTGACTCTAAAATCTCTAAAAGTTGGAGGTTTTCATGCAAATATGTACACAATTTTTAAAATTCCACCTACAGAAGCAAATACTAAAAACTTTACATGCTTAATTACTCCCTACACTTAAACTTCACATTGTCCTCAATGCAAATTGATTCCTCCAATATAAAATCAAGATGGGAAATCCTAACATGATATGAAAAAATAAAATAAAATATAAAAATAAAAATACAAAACCAATGGGTTTCCTCCCATTCAACGCTTAGTTTAACGTCTTCATCCCGACTGTCTGGTCGCCCATAGACCAATAATCTGGAAATTTGGGGATCCACCCATAGAAAAATCTGCATTGCAAATATTAACTTCACACAAACATTAGTACAAGAAAATAATAGTGGAGTTATCACTAGATAAAAGTTTCCCCCATAATTAGTCTTTTCTACACTCAGAAGTAGAAAGAGAATATAAAATCTGGGAACTTCTATAAATTCCTCTTTGCTAACCTGCATAATATGAGAATCAAGTACTTCCAACAACGGATATTTAGAAGCAAGTAATTTAATAGTACTTCCGAAGCACATACATTCAAGCCAAAACGAGGTAAATGAAAAGGATCAATAGTCAAACCTTCTAAAGTCTCTACGGGATCCTCATCTTTCTCAAAAATTTCTAATGAATTACTTACCTCTTGTGTATTGTTGTCCTCTATAAAACTTTCTAACTGTTCGTCATTAGTTTCTGCCTCAACAAGAATATTAGAATCAATATTATCAATATCATCCTCAGCAAGTTCAATTGGGTCTTCCACACTATTGCTCAAATCGGTCTCATTCTTAACATACTCCTCTCCGTTTTCAGACTCACTGTAATCAGAATCTTCATCGGTTTCCCAAACTTTGTGAGAACATCGTTTAAATTCCAAACGAATGGTCCTACTAATTTCTTCGAGAAGCTCTTCCGGGGCTCCGTCATCTTCCAACTTGTATAGTTTCTGAGTAAGTTTTATGATATTCACACGCTTTCCACCATTAACTACAGTAGAATCTCTTGCACACGACTCTTCCTTTAAAATGGGTGAATGATCATTAGTAAGATCAAGAGTTGAGTTAACTACATAATTATCATCAAAAATCAGACTCAGAGTTGGACTAACTTCATCACTGGTGTAAGGATTTTCGAAAGGTTCAAAATCATCATCGTATCCCATAGAATAACGTCGCTCACGTTCCTTTCTCAAAGCACTTTTAGCTTCTAGAATTTCTGCACATGATGCCCCTTCATCTATCAATTGCTCAAATCTTCTATCAAATTCTCTCAAACTTGGTAGTCTTACACCATTACTTTTGGTAGAGTTTCTAAACCTTATCTCATCCCGTTTAATAGGTGAATGATCATAATTACGATAAAGAGTAGATTTAGATAAACCATCACAAGCATAAATATCCTCCCCTTCTTGTAGTTGTTCATTTACATACCAACTATAAGGAGATTGGCATGTATGACAATAACTAAAAGGGTACGTGGAATATTGGTCATAACCAAAGGATTGGTTGTGATTATACTCCCCATAAGGTTGTCATAGGGTTGAGATTGAAAACCAAATTGATTACTATTATAAGCTTGATCTTGTGCACCGTACATGGAATACAAGTACCTGAAACAAGATTCTCAAAACTAGGTTAGAAAATAATAATAAAAAATCAGAAATAAAAATAAGACTAAAAAAGAAAAAAAAAGAAAGAAAAAAAAAAACAATCCGCTATGCCTCCCCGGCAGCGGCGCCGAAATTTGGTCGGTTGTTATCCAAGCAAAATTAATTCAAGTTCTTACTTCACTAATATAGATTAGAGTATAGTAATAAGAACAAGTTCGTTTCCACAGAGACGCATGTGATTGTTAATTACTTTCGATTGCTTATGTAAACATGGGGGTTTTGGTTGTGATTATAACTAAATTATACTAAAACAAATAGATTAAAACGAATATCAGAGATAAAGAATACTGGTTAGAGAGTTCATTTTCCATCTTCCAACATGTTATCAACTAAATCATACTCAACATTCATGCACTCTTAATATCAATAATCCTAAAGCATCCTATCACAGGCTTACTCCGGCAAAACTCCTATTATCATCAAAGGAGCAAGAGCCACTCTTTGAATCCTTTTCAACGAATAACTTGGCGCAAGAGCCACTCAAGTTTAACCCAATGAAAGCAATGGTCTTTATGAGTTGAGGTTATTCTAAGCAATCCGGCGTAAGAGCCACACAGATTTAACCTAGGTCACGCTTCTACACATAATTGCATGGTAACATCCCGTCATTAACAACTATGTTATGCTACTTGTGATGCGTCGGAAAACCGACTTTGTTTTACCGCAAGCACACAATGTCGAAAGATGTAGACAAGAGCAAATACGGTTCGTTCCCACGAGTTGGATTAAAATATATTTTTTTTAGGTTTTATTTATAAAGAATTAAATTAACTAGTGAATTAAAACTATTTAATAAAGTTGGAAAACAGTAAGAGAAAAATGTTAAGGTTCCGGGAATCCGTTGTAGATTAGGGTTTAATTGCGTTTGTCACAGAGGGTCTCAATTTTACTCATGTACAGTATCAAATCTAGCTACTAATACACGAAAGATTTTTAATTAAGCACTAAAGAAAGAATTTTCAAAAAGAATTGTTTGTCCTCAACCTAAGGTAGAATCTCGAAAGTACTAAATATACGGGGCATAAAAAGTCAAAGATTATTCATAAAACGATTTAATACGAGGTTTCAACGAGTCCTTCTACTAATCAAACAATGAACTATACGTGGCATAGAACATGAAAAATCATCGAGAC
>JAJJMC010016440.1:3233044-3248042 GCA_023531435.1 Papaver californicum
CACTAATATCCGTATTGTTTATTCGTCAATTCCCACCCAAATCTCTACTCAATCCTTTTTTAGTAAAAGATTGGGCCGAGTTTAATTGCAATTTAATTAAAGGAACGAATGGTAATTACTGGATTACAAAGTATCCATTGCTTCAAATTCGAATTTGATTTCCTTCCATACTTCACAAGCAGCTGCTAGCTCAGGGCTCCATTTGCAAGCTTCACGGATAATGTCATTACCTTGACGAGCAAGATCACGTCCCTCATTACGCGCTTGTACACACGCTTCTAGGGTCCCACTGAATCGAATTTGGTCCATGAATCTAAAAAATAGTGAGAATTCTTGATCTCTCTCAATATCTCTCTCAATTCGAAGATCCAGGATTTGAATTGATGTCGTTTCATTGATTCCTGTTTCATTGATTCCTCCTAAAGATTTCATTTCAATTGGAATTTGGTTATTCACGATGTACGATGATCCCTGTTAAGCATCCATGGCTGAATGGTTAAAGCGCCCAACTCATAATTGGCAAATTCGTAGGTTCAATTCCTGCTGGATGGAGGATGAATCAAGATAATTTTGAATCAGAACTTTGGATTTTTGTTCATCCCTCGTCGTAATAATATCTCGGGGTTTGCACGATAACTTGGTATATCTACTATATGGCCATTAACTAAAATATGTCTATGGTTAACTAATTGCCGAGCTCCAGGAATGGTCGAAGCCATACCCAATCGAAAAAGTATGTTATCCAAACGCCTTTGAAGATCAAAGAGCTACTAAACACCAACAAAACAATTTTCACAAAACCAAAACAAAACATACACAGATTACTAACCCATATGTCATATCTACATATTAAAAAATCCACAGATAAAACCTTCTTTCAAAAGAAATTATACCAACACACAAGTTCATACCCAACCATTCAATCATCTGTAAATACCTTGATCCTTTAACCCACAAATCACAATCAAGGAAATAATAAAATCATATCTAAAAAAAACCCAATTATCAAAAATTAATCCTCCAAACTATCAGTTGAATGAGTACATGAAATAGATCAAATGAACATTAAACAAGTTGTTACAAATTTCTAGTATATTATAAACATGAATTTTATAAACACTAAACACACTAGTATCATGCTTTTACGAAATACAAATAAAATCTTATCTAAAAACCCCCAATTATAAAAAATTATCAAAAAAAATAATAAAATCAGTTGAATCATGGATGAGAACATAAGATTAAAACTAAACTGAAGTTACTGAACCATACAAACCAAATGAGAATGAGAAACAAAGAACATTACCTTGTGATTCTGTGATTATCTTTGGTTAAGTAGAGCTGTAGACCAAATCCCTGAATCCAATTTGAAATAACACAAAATTAACAAATTACACAAACATGAAAAACAAAAACAACATAAACCCAATTCGAAATAACATATATATCATACGATTCATTAATACCTTGTGATTAGCTTTGGTGAAGCATTTGATTTATTTTCTCATATGTGATTCATTTGATTACCTTGTGATTGTATGATAAAGAATAAGAAATGATTGTGTGATAGAAAACAAGAATATGATGGAGGTGGTCGTGAATCTATTGATGGAAAAAGTGATAAATGAGAGTGAAGTGGGTGAGAGTGAACCCTCAATTAGTCGGCTGTCTGTGAGAGAGAAGTGAGAAATGAGAAATGAGAGAAACTGATTATTGTTTTTAGAATCTTCGTATATAAAATAGATTGGACGGCTAAGTGATTGATACATTTATGTGTCTAATTTGTTCCCAACTTGTATATTGTTAAAGCTCGATTGTGTACTAGTTGTGTCATTTTATGTAATTGTAGGTATTTTTGGGAAATAAACTTTTATGGAGAAAATTGGCTTAAAAAGTGTTAAAAACACCCCAAGCAAAAGTGTTAAAGGCACCTTCATATTGGATTAGGGCACCCCTGATTTTGGATAAAGGCACCCAACTCTGGCTAAAGGCACCCTCTTAGCAAAATTCAAAATACAACTTGACGGGAAAATGATTATCACAAAATACTTCAACTGCGTGAATTATTGAAGAGTTCTTAAGAAGAGATTTGTACGAGTTTAAGGCAGGATTATATTCTTACCATATTAGCAAGAGGCTTATACGTGATAAAATCAAAATCTATGCAAATATTCTTGTTGCGGAAATGAAACGGAGAAGAACAAAAGTTTCGGGAAAATGGGATATTTCTCGGATTTTGATTCTGTGAGGGATAATATTTGAGATATTTGTATGAGGTAGTAACATCAACAAGATATTCTCAAAGCTCAGAAAGGAATACATAAAGCAGAATCGGGAAGAAATCAGGAAAAAATAATCCCGAGAATAATTGTGACCTGTGAGTGAAAGAGAATTGATTTCGAAGAGATTTGGGAGATTATGGTTGCTGTACTATAAATAAGAAGCCGATTGAAGAGTTACGGGGGGGTCTGAGAGGCCAGAGACCAAAATCAGAAATCCAGAAAAATTATGCTCGTGATCATGACGAAGAAGATGAAGATGCCGTTGCGAAAAAATTGAAGATTCCGTAGCAAAAAGTTTGAAGATTACGTTGCTAAAGCTTTAACTTTGCAACATATATCTTCATTTGCAACGTTTAGCTTCAGGAAACACTTATACCTCTGTAACAGTGAGTCTTTAACGTTTATAAACGTTGCAAACTCACTGTTTTCATTATTTTCACTCCTATTCATTATTTTCAAACACTTTGAGCTATGTACCAAACTTTGAAGGGTGTTTTGAGCAAGATGAGCTAAACCCCATATGCTGAGGTGACGGAGGAAGCCATTGTTTCAATAAAAGTGGTATATTATATTTTAATTAATTTTTATAATTTCTTTTATGATTATTTGCCTTGATTAATAATTGATTTAATGATTTTTGTTAAGCAATTGTGATTTAGTTAGATGGTACATGTTTTGGCCTAGGTTTTAGATGTTCCATGCTTATGTTTTACAATTGTTATATTAAAAATCTACTTATTGCAATATTTTAGAATCAAATTAAATGTTAGAATTGCATAACTATAAATTTTGAATTGAATCACTTTAATTGGTTAATGGTGAAATCCATAACCTCAGTATTTGTTAATATTATTTTCATATTTTGTGTATATTTTTAGTTAAAATTAATTTATTAAATCTAAATCCAATCTTCACAAATTCGAGCGAACGATAACTTTTCTTACCACTATTTACAAACACATCACTAAGATCTAGTCTACATTAGGTATATATCCTCTGGATTAAATTAGTCGGTTTTTTCGGTACGGCTCGGACGATAATTAATCTAATACCGTAAGCCTAGCTGACCTACCCTCGATTCTGATTGTTAATACCGAAGCCGACTGTGGGATTCTCGGCTCGGCTCAGTTTTGGCTCGGTTCTTGGCGGTTCCGGTTCGGTACTCTCGGCCCGGTCGCTTCCTGTGCAGCCCTATTCAAAAGTAAATTTAAGCACTTTAGTTTTCCTTTAAGCTTTTGGCCACGCATTTCCACCTTCAATTTGTGAATATTGACTAGTCAAAGTAATGGTGTTACGACCCAAACACATCAACAAACAAACTCACAACCCAAACTCAAAAAGATACCTTAATGTACAAGGTTTTTCCAAGCTCTCTTCTAAAGTTCTATGGAAGATAGTCTGAAATCCCATCTAAAGCGATAAATTTCTTGACGATGGGCGTCAAGTCTCTTGGCGTTAAATCTGAAAATTTTAGAATGTTTAAAAATTTGATTTTATGGTGGTTTATATTCATTGCTCGACTAAATGTTGCCAAAGTAGTGCTTTGAGAGCGATGAAAACGTTTTAATGAGAATAAAGTATGTGATTGTGGTGGTTCGATTGTGATTTATTGAGGAAGTTATAAGTATGAATTATCCCAAAGATTGTTTATGCTTATAAACTCTGAAATGAATCATGTCTCATATAGGGTGAATAACTTTTTTTATTGGACCCAAAGGTTTAACAATTGTTGTTTACTTGGTATGGGATGTTAGTCTTAACTTGTTAGGACTCATGTATGTCGTATTTTCTGCACAAAGGTTATTTGTGATGATATTGATTCTTGTTTTGAGATTAAAATATTTATGTTTGTTTGCTTATTAACATGCTATCTATTTATTTTTTGTGTATAGCTGTATAAAGTAATACTCCCTCTGTTCCAGGAAATAGGATAAAATGAAAAAGTGATGATAACTCTTTTCCTAGGACGTAGGTCGTAATAAGTAAGTTTGTTGTGACTTGTGGTAGAAGCTGAAAAACAGTAGGAGTGTTGCTTGTTTGTCATTATGTTTGTTTCTTTGTTGTTGTAATGTGTATATGCTCATAAGGTTACCTCTTTAAATCATACATATTTCTTGTATTATACATAAAATATTTTTATCCGATATCATACAGATAACATCCTAAGGAACTTGGTCTCATAAAGATATTGAGCATAGTGCAAAAGAAAAGTGGATGGGGATATCATTTTTGAGATTATAAATATATACCCTACAGTACTTAGTCGCATGTGTATTGAGATAAGTTGGTCTAAAGGATCTATCATAAAGTTTTCCTTAATTAGTGCAATTGAGAATTGAGCATATCAATTTGCGACTACATGGGCGTAAAGGATTTCCGATTGAAATCATAAAGGATCTATCATAAAGGATCTAAGGTTGAGGTAAGAGCATATAAAAATTGCTCCACTGTTAAGTTTATGTTTTCTGGTTATAAAATATATGTGCAGCTTGTTTTGGCATAAGGTGTAAGCTAAATAAAGTTTTACGTACGTTTTGTTGTTTGGCATAATGTATAAGCTAATAAAGTGTTTTACTTGAGAATAATGGGTCGTCTAGTTTGACTGTAGAAATAACATACCTTTCTTGTAATAACAGGGTGCATATCTATATAGTTGAAAGCTAGTGTACTATTTGACATGAGTGTGTAGCTAGCATAATTGTTGCTTAAACAAGTTAGAGATGTTAGCATTTTGTGTGTTTTGCGTAACAGATCTCCGTTAGTGTAAGCTAATCCTTAGATTACATTAAGGTTAACCAGATTGGTCATAATATGAATTAAGGTATGTTTTTGGTTAAATCATGCTCTAAAGACTAGGTTAATTAAATGCTAGATAAGGTTAAATATTATCATACGAGATGTCATAGTCCGTTATTGTAAGCTAATCCTTATATTAAATCAAGTTGAATCTAATAAGTTGTAATATAAATTAATACATGTTTATCATTTAATCATGCTCTAAAGGCTAGCTTAAAGTTAATGCTAGATAAGGTTAATGGTCAAGTGTTCTTCAGTCTTCAATTCTTCAGAGATAACTCAAAGTATTTCGCCATACACCCCTACAACCTTGGTCTAAGATAATCCAAAGTTGAATCTAGTAGTACAATTTTTGGATACAGTATTTGACATATGTATCTAAAGACCATAAAAGGTCTTAAATCCAAACCTGTGTAAATAGAAATATTTTAAGGCCAGTGTAACTTAATACCATAGTCCCCGAATAACATGAGATCAACAAGGAGTATACCTATAAATATATAACCTTTGCCTCAAAGCAAGGGATCCCACTTCTTTTGAACGAAGTCTTTCTTTCTCTTTCTCACTTAAATATTTCTTGGTTTACTATTGGATTAGCTCTTAGTAGATTCTTAGATTATAATAATTTAGGTTGTGTTGTCTATTATTTGTAGAAACTACAAAAATTCTAGTGTATACTTTTTCAATCTAAATTTGACAATTCCAGACTTAACATATCAACATATATGGGTCCAACCGAAAAATGCTTTAACAATGGGCACAAGAAAATATTCAATGACCATTGATTGGATTCAAACCGAGGTTAATATCGGAGGCTAAGAAAAGGTCTTACTGTCATATTTGGGAAAGGTAGGGAACTAGCAACCCTGATAGTGCGGTTAAAATTTTCATTATATTTTTATGTAAAATCTCATTTGTGTGAATTCTTAGCTTAATCATTTGAATTAAGACAAACTAACCAATACATTTAAGTTAAACTAATTAACACCATTATATTAAAATTAAACTAACTATTACGGTTAATAAAACTAACCACTACAATTAATTTAAAACTAACTAATTATATATATAATTAAAACTAGTTAACGTCTTCGATTTATTGTCTTTGTCCTCATCTTCATCAGTATCACCGTCAACCGGTGTTTGATTTAGTTGTCGTGCCCTCTCTGGTGACATATTTCAAAATCATGTTGTCAGGATTGTTGTCGCATTGGATTCATTTTTATCATGTCCATTGCTACATACCCTTTCATGTACGTATTACGGAAACCTTTGTCAAACGATTGACGACTTTTCTTTATTTATGCTAGCAATTTCTTACACTATACTATTTTAGCCACTTCGTTATTTCATGTTTCTCCATGTGCTCTTTCATATTGAATTCATTAACTAAATATGATGATCTAGTTTAGGCTTTGGATGCCTTTTTTTTTTTGCTACCTAACCCATTATATTTTTGTGATCACCATGAACATTAAGATTAGAATTACCATGAATAGTTAATATAAAAGTAGAAACATATTAATCTGATGCACGAATTAATATAAAAGTTACACACCTCATCACGCGTCATATGTTGTTAGCAGCATAAATTATCATTGTGGTATAAGAATAGATATCCAAATAGGTACGTATATAATAACTCATATTTGCGGTACTATTTGATTTCTGAACTTAGTCAAATATTTGAGTTATGCAACATTTGATATTTTCCTCATTCATTGAATAATGAAAGGTTTTTCCTCTTTCTTTTGGCCAACGTAGAAAATAATTTCTTTTGTTGTTTCACCATGAATTTTGTGGTATATAGTGTGGATTGAATATAGAGAAGATATATGCACCATATAAAATTATTTGACGAGCAATAAGGAGAGCCACAAAATCTACGCGTCCTTATATGCTTTTGCGAGCTTTACGATATGCATAATATGCGCCTCTTACATGTTCCGACGAGATTTAAGAAGCTAGTGCTAATTATGCACTTTATATATATGTCGTGACAGTAACAACGAAAGAGTTGCGTATTTTAACTGCATCATATATATACACATTGTCGAGCGATAATGAGTGTTGCATATTTTTAAATGATATTCAGAGTTAATATCAAATCTTATCGTCGCCTAATCTATTATCGGAAATCACAAATTTGGTGAATTAAGTTTGCATTAGTACCTATGCAAATAAGTCTATTTTTGACAAATGATAGACACGTCAAATGAGGAAAATGCGTAATGTGGTAGGCATATTTAAATATGGGAACCACAATGCATTTTTCGGGTTTAGGAACCTGATAAGCACCGTACCACTTGAAGTGGAATAATATGGGACGTTAGCATAATGATTGGTTAAATAACCATCTTCGATCCCGGTCAAGCTCTGCTATCGTTGTGACATAAAAGACACAATGTGTGCACCAAAAGTTTCGTTCATTATTGATAATCTCTATTGGTTGTCTTGGAAGGAATGGAACTGATATTCAGATAATGTTTATGTACACAAAACTAATTTTATAGTTTACTATTGATTTTACATAGCAACGTAAATTCTTTTATTTGAATTCCAGTTGGACAGGAGAGAGGAAACCTATTCAGTTATCTTATGTGGGTTGCATATTATTATTTACAACACTCGGTTTCTACCTTGATATGTAGAGTAATACGGAACAAGAAGTTCTGTTGATGAGACATTCCCGCCGAGAATCTAGGGGAAAATCGTCGACGATATTGGTTAGTTCCGATTGTGTCCCATCTAAATTCTCACATCAATAAGTGCCTAAGGTGTTGGAGATTACTTTTTGGCTAGATTTAGCAGGTATACACTAGCTAGATTCGACATAAATAAGTCCTTGCAAGGCATGTCATGGAATCACAACAATTGTTTTGTCTGAAAACATGCTTACAAGCATGAACGAAAACCTATTATTATACAAATGTTTGTGGGTAAGAAATGATTTAAGTGTAAAGAGGGAAAAGTGATGGAGTAGGTAGAGGCTAGTCAGAGTAATTCGTCTAAGCCCTAAATATTTGTACTGTATAAGTACTTTTAAGATTTGAGAGATCAATCTGTACAAAATTGGCCTAAATAAATGAATGATCGTTCCAATCTTGTTTCAGTCATAAAGGAAGGTAAATGGTTGATCTATAAGGAGGGAAACAAAGAAAGTTATTGAGATCAATGAGATTGAAGATGAAAATCAGAAAGTCTGAGTTTTCTAATGATGTTGTAAAATGATAGCTTTGTGATCATATATCCTTGCTCTCTTCTAAGATAACTTTGTTGTTAGATGACTGTCCCCTTGTCAATAGGTCAAAAAACCTATTTATTGCAATAGAAATTAAGACATTGATCTGTAAGTGGTGACAGTTGCAAATAAGCGAAAGAGTAGAGACATGATGATCGTGGTGAAAACCGATTGTGTCATGCTAGTGGGACTTGACGGTTGTATGACCACTATTCTATTCATCTGTTTAACTGTCAACACGACTTATTTACTTTCTCATCGTCGGTGTATTGCTACACCGCATGTGTCGTAGGCCTCCATTGGTCCCTAGTGAATATCCCCCATATGACATGATTGATGTCTCAAACATGATTAAATCTATTTTTTAGACGTGTATTATTTAGTCAATTGTTGACCTAGTTAGACTGTTAGTCTTAACATATTGATGAGTTCTAGCATGTTGACTCAAAGAGTATTGTGTATATGGAGGTAAGCAGTGATGCTTAATAAATCATGGACGTAAAGAGTCTAATTGATATTAACGTTGGTAATCGGGGTATATCATCGTGTCAGCTGAGACAACAAATGATATTCAGATAATCTTATTGGGTTAATAAGCATTATTCTGATGAGATTCCTGGATCGATCAGAGGCTTACATTGTTTGATATGACACACTAGTCGTGTATGAGGATCAAGTCGAATGAGCCTTAACTGATAGACACATTCATGTGTCTAATTTGCTCTCAACTTTTGTAGTGTTGGAACTCATTTTGTACTAATATTGTGTTTTTATGTATTTATAGGTATTTTTGGAAAATAAACATTCTTGGAAAAATTGGCTCAAAAAAGTGTTAAAGGCACCCATGAATAATTACTAAAGGCACCCGTACATTGGATGAGGGCACCCACTTCACTTAATTCAAATTTTGAAATAGGCGGGAAACTATGCCATCTCTTCTACGAATCTGAATTTGAGATTTCTTACGTGATTTTTGGGTTTTAAAACAGAGAATCTATTGGCTTAATTAAGAGTGAGCTGCACATAATCAAAAGATACGCAAAATCAAAGCAAAATATCAAATCAGATCACGCGGGTTTATGAGAAAACAATACCCGAGAATATTCGTTGTTAATGATGATTTCTTGAAGATTTGGTGACCTGAGAGGTATAAATAGGATGTGTTCGAGTCATATGGGGATCAGAGAGTACTGGGGAGAGCTTGGAATACGCAGAGAAGCCTGAAGAATCAAAACAGGAATTTCTGCTGCTGCTACTGTGAAAGAGAAAAGGAAGAACATAAGGCGTCAGAGAAGAGTCGCTGATAGTGTTGCTGAAGCAGTCTTATTTCAACATCACCAGAAGTCCGTCCTATTCTCCCGTGTTCTTTTCTTTCTTCTGTAACGCAGAGAACACTTCTCTGTAACGCTTATAAGCGTATCAAATATCCTGTGTTACTATTATTTCACCATTGTAAGCACCATTTGAGCTATGGAATATATTTTTGAGGGTTTTTCCAATACAATGAGGAGCTAAACTTCATCTCTGAGGCGACGGAGGAAGCTAATTTTCCAAAGATTATGTGGTAATTTTTATTTAATTAATTTATGCAATTCATTTATGATTAATTTCCTTGGTTAAAAATTGCTTTAACGATTTTTGTTAAGCAATTGTGATTTCGTTAGATGGTACATGATTTGTCCTAGGTTTTAGATATTCCATGCTTTTGTTATACGATTGTTATTTTCAAAATCTATTTTTGCAATATATTAGAATCAAATTAAATGTTAGAATTGCATAATTATAATTATTAAATTTAATCACTTTAAAAATTGGAAAATAGTGGAATCCTAGCCTCAGTTTAATCTCAATCTTGTTATAAATTTTATTTGATTTTTGCTATTTTTAGTCTTAGAAATTAGGTTTATAAACAAATCTTCACAAGTCTCGAACGAACTTATTTACCACTATTTACAAACACATCAATTTTTGGCGCCGCAGACGCGAACTTGTTTTTATAATTGTTTTTAGATTTTTTTTAGGTTAATTAGTTTAGTTAGATTTTATTTTTTTTATTTTTTTATTAGTTCTATTTTACGTTTTTGGGTATTTTTCTTTATATTACAGGTTTTGGATCAAAAAGAAATTGGAGCCAAAGATTGTATTGATTGATTATGGACTTGGAGTCAAAGAGAAATCTAAAAGAACGGAAAAAGAAGACAAGATTTATTTTATTTTATTTTTTAGTAGATCACCCACGAATCCCCTTTCAGTGGGTTTTATGTATTCCTTCGTAATGCATATATGTTGAGGACTTGAATACAGATTTATTTTTTAGTAAAGGGAAAGGAATGGCCATATAAGATAAGGACTCGGATTTCATCACTGTTTCCTTCTTGCCCGCCTTAGGAACACGTTACCTACGCGAACCTAAGCCTAAAATGATTAGAAAGAGACCTATAGGGTATCTAGCTTATTGGAAAATCATTCAAAAGGACTGTATTGGTTACTTTGTTAGCTTAACTTAAAGTTCAGGATGATTATTTTAAGTTGATTAGAGCCGCCTTGTAACCCAAGGAAAAGTTTCCAAAGAGGCAGGGTTATCGAATCTCCTTAGGGCTTATCCTGTTTTTATTCGACTTAATCTAATTCAGATCGTTCTAAGAGATTTGGTAAAACTGTAACTAGTTGCCTTTTGGAAGAATAGAAGCTGGTCTAGAAACAATCTAAGTGGAGCCATCATGCTTTTTGTTTGCTAGATTCAGTAGGTTTGGTTTGGTTGAGTCGGCCTTGTTTGTGTATGTTTAAAACCCCTTCCTGTTAGGATTTATTTTCTTAGATTTTTTGTAAATTTATTAGGAATTTTTTGTTAGAAAATGTCGAGCTGGTATTACAATAAATATCCGACTGAGTTTCAAAACATGCATTACCATAGTGTGGATAGTACTTGGGACCACTAACGACCTTCCAAAGGTTATGGTTCATACCATGGAGGCCCCAATTACTATCCGTACGCGCACCAGTCATATGAACGGGAAAACGAGCAAAATTCGGTTTCTTTGTCTTGGAGGGATGCCCTTAAATAGGTGCAATCTAGTACTTATAGTGAACCTATCATGCCTCTAGAAGAATCACACGAGCATTTAATATCTAGCGATCTTTATGATCTAATTGTTTCTATAGAGAATTCTGTCAAGGAGTTGACTGGGGATACAAGAAGGTTCACATTAAGTATGGGGGGAACAATTAGTAGTTCAACTCCTCCTCTAAAAGAATCAAACGAACAGTTACAATCTACTACTCCTTATGATTCATTTGTTTCTCTAGAAGAAGCACTCAAGAAGTTAGCTGAAAATACAGATAGGTTTGTGTTAAAGACGAAAGAAAGTATTGTTCAAAATAATCTTAATTGCCAATACAGTGTTTCCACTTTTACCCTTGATAATAATGATGAATATTTACCTAATTTAGAGGACGAGGTTAGAATAGAAGACACTATTATTTAGATAAGGTTCAATCATCTTCATATTATTATGATGATGAGGATACTTTTAAAGAGGAAATTGAAATCCGTAGTCATAATGATGAGGAAATTCTCACAAAAATTGAGTTTCACGATAATAATGATGTCTCTAGTTCATATCCTAATAATTTTAATGATCATTCACCTATTCAAGAGGAAAGGGATTTAACTAGAGATAACATTGTTATAAACGGTGAAATATTTCCTCATTATTATGAAGACGACGATGGTTTAGAGGAACGAGTCTATTCTGAGACTATTGTTTTAGAGTCCAACGATTCAGGGACAACATTCTCAAATGAAGAAGATAAACTCGTAGAAATCTTAAATGTGAGTGAGACTGCACCACCTAATTATAACTTAGAAGAAGCAATTGACCATTTTCAGGAATATGATGATCTAAAAATTAGGAAAATTGTGACAAGTCTATCTAGAGACACCCGAAATTCTAAGTTTGGGGGTGATTATCATTCTCCCTGTGTTTTACCTTTAACTCTTTTAAAAGTACCTCACTTGGGACTTGATGTTTGTGCCTCTACCATATTAAGAGACTATCTTCAAGAGCTGTTTCCCGAACCTAATCATGTCCAAAAAGAAGTTCAGTTGTTAGAAACCCATCCTATGGTCGATGTGGTTCACCTAGGAAATAATACCAAGATTGACTTTGTTTTTCCATAAAAATATTTTCTTCCATATGTGGGAACGTTTGAATTTCAAATGTGTCAGTTATTAAGTTTTAAGACTAAGCCTAATTACTTTAGAAAATTAGAATCGACACATTTGCTTAAGAATGACCACCATTTTAAGAGTAGTCAATTGTGTGGGTCAAATATGATTGACTTTGAGGATCCACAATTATTCAGGTTATTATTATGTGCCTAGAGTTTATTATTTGAGTTTTTCCAGACTCTACAACATGATCCTCTGGATCCTGCCTATGAGGAAAGTCAACCTAAAGAGATTTATCTAGACCATTTCATTGAGCCTGAACCTGAACTACATCTAGATATAGTTGTCTTAAACAGAAAAATAGATAAGGGTGTGCTTGGTTTGTTCACTTTCTGGGTCTGCTGCTGTTTTCTTCTATTTTGGATAATATTGTTTTATTCAGATGACCCACAATTGTTCCGACTATTGCTATATGATTTAGTGAGGTGACTAATTCTGTCTTAGTCTGGCTGAAGACTATAAACTTAACACTTCTTGGGAGGTAACCCATGCTCATGCGACACAGTAATATCTTTCCTTAACTCCTTTCCTTCGATTGGTAATAGTTTCTCCTTGTTCATATATTTAATCATTCATCTTTAGAACATTGAGGACAATGTTAGATTTAAGTTTGGGGGTAAGGGAGAAATTTTTAGTGAAACATGAAACTCCAAAGTCTAGAAACTTATGAACAATTAAGGATGACACTAACCATTCTAGGTAAATGGAAACTTAACTCTTTTTCTATAGGAATTGGTGTGCCTAGTTAAATGGTCTATTCATAAAAGGATGCCTAGCTCATGTGTTAGAAATAACATGATAGTTGTCACCATATCTCGGAGTCTATCTTGACCATATCACCTTCTGTTTTTATTTTTGAAATTTTTGTGTTTCTCTAAGTGATTTGGTGGGGCACCAATATCAAATTGTTATCACCGTCAGGATGAAGTAGTGTGTTTGAGATCAAGCCCCATTATTGTATTATTTAGACCATTCAAAAAATAATTTCGAGTATTGACACTTTGATAGCAATATGTGTGTGTTCTCCCTGTCTCCGTAACCTAAGCAAGCGTGGAATGCAGGATCCATGGGAACTATCATGTAATCTGCTGAAAAGGACCATCCGCTTAGATTCAAAAGATCTAATCATGTTGTCAGTAAAAAGATAATTATTTTGTTTTTAATAAATCGACCGCTGGGGACCTTGTATATATCAGCTGAGTCGGTATTAGTATAAGGAGTAAGACTAGTGGGAGCGTATCTCAATCCATTAGGATTCATCCTGGCGGCGACCTTCAGACAGATATGGGAAACACCGTTCACCTTAGCCAACATGTGCAAACTTCATTTTGTCTATATCCATCTTCTAAATCTTTTCATGTGATTGGACTTTGATAGATTCTGAATATCGTGGTTGAACGACTATTTAAGTAGAGTTTTGAATTCTTGTATGAATTTTAGTACGCTGAGTGAAAATTCGTGTGCAGCAATTGGACTCATATAGGGTAATGATTCCCATAGCCAAAGAATTTAGTATGCCAACTCAATAGTTTGTTTAGTATTTACCCTCAATCGTTCACAAGTATCTAGGGTTTGGATAAAAAGTTTTTTGGGTACACCTCTTGTAAACCCTCACGAGACAAAACTCGTCTGATAGGGACACCTATGGGTTTAAAGGCTTATTGCATACGTTAAGTGCAATCGCGATGCCTGCAAAAGTGAGTTAGGATTGATTTTTAGATTAGATTTGCTCGAGGACTAGCAAATAATAAGTTTGGGTGTATTTGTAGACACATTTTGTGTCTAATTTGTCTCAATTCTAAATTTGTTAGTGCTCATTTTTATACTAATTTTGGCATTTTATTATGATTGTAGGTATTTTTTAATCATAGAGAAATCGACTAAAAATGTTAAAAACACCCCATCAAAAGTGTTAAAGGCACCCAAGAAATTGTTAAAGGCACCCCCTTGGATTTGATAAAGGCACCCAGGTTTTTACTAAAGGAACCCACCTCTTTTGAGTTTAAAATGAGAAATGGCGGGAATTCAATTCTAATCAATATATCGAATCTGTGAACAAGATTCGATGATTATTTTGGAGATATTTGGAGATAACTATACTCTTACCCCATTAAAAGTATGAGTCATACAAGATCAAAACAATAAAACACGAAATATCTTATTTCTTCCAAAATATAATCACTCGGGGTTGATTGGAGAGAAAATATTCTCGATTGAGAATCAGGTATTCATTTTATTCTCAAGCTCTTAAGAAAGAACAATATCAAGAGGCTATTACTCTCGAATCTGGATATGGAAACAGGATCAAATCATGATCGAAAAAAATTACCGGAAATATTTCTCATCAATGAAAAAAAGATCTGTTGTAGATTTTAAGAAGAGATTCGAGTTGTTGGGAGCTTAGTATAAATAGGGGAATATGTAGGAAGCAAAAGCGGGGGGTGGGGG
>JAJJMC010016440.1:3253042-3296213 GCA_023531435.1 Papaver californicum
AAGAAACAGATGTTTCTTTGGTTCGGTGAGAAGAATAAATGTTGATGCAAACATATGATACCAATGGCTAAGGGCATCTCCAACGGACGAGGGACCAAAGAGTAAAGATTATATTTACTCTTTGGTCGCCTAAATTGAAGCGCAACAGGCGATTAAATTTGAGTTTTCGGCGACTATCTGTACAATACCAGAGTAGTTTTACTCTCACACATATATACAGTCGCACGCTCTTGTAAAAATGCGTTAACAAAAAACGTTTCGTTAAGAAAGCGTTTTAAAACACGGACGTTTGGTTAGAGAAGCGTATGACGAGACGCTTGGGTAGAGAAGCGTATGATGAGACGCTTGGGTAGAGAAGCGTATGATTTAACGCTTACTTAAGAGAACGCAAGCTAGCAGAAACGCAAGCAAAGGGAGCGTCTGACCAAACGTCCAACTAGGCAGACGTTTCAAAATGAACTTTCACCTAGGGAGACGCCTAGGCCAGGCGCTCGCTCAAGACGACGCAACTCTTCTCCTGGAAGGCGCCCAGAACGGTTCTCCAGATAGACGTCCCAATTGGACGCTCCTCCAGTTAGGCGTTGCAACAAAACGTCCCCCTACACGAGCGTTTTTGTTACCGTTGTAATGTAAACGTTGCAAAATGTAACCGTTGAACGGCTATTAAATCCTTAATGTATATAAACGAGTTGCCGTAGTATGTTTCATGTCCACAACAACATAACTCAGTTACAACAAATAAAGAAATTTTTAAGGTTTTCAAATTTTTGTTCCTTCCAGTTTGTTTTTCATTCCAATTTGTTTGTAATCACTTTCAGTAATGGGTCCAAAACCAAGAGGTCCAAATTTTACTGTTGATGAAGATATAACCATGTGTAAGATTCATTTATCAATATCTCAAGATTGTAGTGTTGGTACCGATCAATCAGAAGACAAATTATGGTCTCGCATCAAAGCTGGAATGAAAGAAGCCATACCTTCAATGGCTGATCGGAGTTGGACCTCTATTCAGAAACGCTTTCAGGGAATAAGTAAAGAGGTGGCTCTGTACTCTGCAAAGGAGGCATAAGTGGAACGTGAACACCATACTGGATGGGGCCCAGAAACAAAGGTCTGTGAAGATTAAATTTTATGCACTGCCTTTTTAAAGTTTTGAATTGTATATGATGCACTAACTATTTTTCTGAACAACAATAAATAGAGTGTAGAAGTAAGGAGGCTGTTCAAGGAAGCTAATGGTGGGAAACCATTTAAGCACGAAGAGTGCTACGCAATTATGTTAGAAAACATCAAATATTCAAGACGATCAACACAAGTTTTCGATTCATCACAAGCCGAAGAAGATTCAGATACCGATGACGATACTCGAAATAGACCTTCGCCAAGCCAAGGCCAATGCAGTGGATACGAAGAAATAGGAGATATACCTAACATGTATCCCCGTCCAATGGGGAAAAAAGAGGCTAAACGTTTGAAGCTAACAGGGAAAGCAAAATCTAGTGCCCAAGCCGATGCCTTGGACACAATTATTAACAACCAAAATAACTTCAACAACAGTTATATGAAAAATGCTAAAGAGGAGTATCGTATTATGATGACGGACGTCTCCCATTTGGATGCCGCAACCAAAGAGTGGATTGAAATAAGGAAGCAAGAAATTTTACAGAAAAGAAGAGAATCTCGTCTTGGTTATACCATATAAAACTTCGAATGTAATTTTTCCGACTATTAATGAAAATTCTAATTTTTGAGTCCTTAAATTGATTGTCACTTAGAGCAACTAGAACTGAACACAACTTTACATTAACATATCTCATTTTCACATGAGTAGCGGTTGCAATTAGCACGTGCAAGATGGTTGTTGTAAGTTGACAAGTCAATGCAAGGAATTGACAATACCCAGACCACATCTCAATGTAAAAATCAGTTTTCAACATTGTCAGAGATATTATAAAAAGTAAGTTGACAAGGCAATGACAGGAATTAAACTAAACATTCGTATTAAGATTAAAAGTAATATAAAGGTTCAACACTTTAGGACGTGAAACATGCCTTTAAACCACTAAGTGCCCCTAGTGGACGAGTGGTGTCTCGGGAGGGTTTACAACAGATATACCCACAAAACCTAGCCGCATGGTTTACTAATTTTTAATACTTCACCGAAATCCGACCATAAATGTTCAATCAAGTCATTTCGTAATCGAATATGCGTTTCTTTGTTATGTACTGCAACTCGGAGTTGGTGAGTTGACATCCTCGACAGTTCTGCAGTTTGTTGACGGGATATATTAACAGGTGCGTCGTAGCGCCCTTGATCATATTCATGTGGCCAATCACCGGGTTGACGTTCATCCTCCACAATCATATTATGGAGAATAATAACCGTTTTCATTATATATGCTAGTGCGTCCATATTCCACATTCTAGCTGGTTGTTTAACGATTGCAAATTGGTTTTGCAGTACCCCAAATCCTCGCTCAACATCTTTTCGGCAGCCCTCTTGGATAGTTGAGAATTTGCGTTTTTTTGCCGAATCTGGATGCTTGATCGACACAATAATGGTTGCTATCTCTGGGTATATCCCATCACCGAGATAGTACCCCATATCATATTGGTTCCCATTAACCTCGAAGTTCACAGGTGGTGTTTTACCTCTGATTAGGTTCTTAAAAATATAAGAACGGTTCATTACATTTATATCGTTGTTGCAACCAGGCATACCAAAAAAAGCATGCCAAAACCAAAGATCTTGTGAAACCACTGCCTCCATTACAATACTTTCATCGCCTTTGTAGGCAGTGTAGGCACCAGATTCGGCTGATGGACATCTATCCCATTTCCAATGCATACAATCCACACTTCCTAGCATCCCAGGAAATCCCCTCGCTTTGTTCTGGTTAAGCAACAGTTCTACATCCGCAGTAGTTGGGTTGCGCAAATACCGTTCCTCATATAAATGCAGTATCGTCAAACAAAATCATCGTGTTGCCTCAAGAACCGTGGTTTCTCTAATGCGTAAGTACTCATCTATTGCATCCGCCGCAGATCCATAAGCCAGCATTCGAATTGCAGCCGTAATTTTCACGTGTGGGGTTAATCCTAGGCGCCCGGATGCATCCCGTTTTTGAACGAAAGAAGGATTAACTGCTACTATATCCCGCAAGATACGGTTGAACAATTGTCTTCTCATACGAAATCTTCTACGAAAAACATGGGGAGGAAAAGTCGGGTTTCTTGAAAAGAAATCTGTCCATAGTAGTCTAGCTCCATCCTCACGATTTCTTTGTATTTCGATCCGAGTACGTGGCCAGTCAATGTATGAAGCGACCAAGCCTAAATTTAGTGCTGCGTTATTTTGGTTAATCGGAAATGCTTCTTCGTCTTATGAGGAAGTGGTGTTATTACTATCATCATTAGATGTCGAAGATAGGGTTAACTGATTAGGAGGAATATAAGAAGAGGAATTAGAAGCAGCATAAAACATGTTGCAGTTTTGATAACCTGCCATTGAAAGGGGAAGGAAGTATGTTTTTGGGAGGTTGCTAGTTTTGTGGTGTTTAGATGTTCTGGGTTGGTTTATATTTGTTGATGTGGTTTCAATGGAGAATGATGTGTTCTTTTTATAGTTATGTTTAAGATAACAACGAAAAAATAAAGCAAATAGAAGCCCAACAAACTTAGACAGGAGCTATAAAGAAGAAACTGCCAAATAATTTCGAATGAGAAAATCAAGAGATAAGAAGTTTCAGATGATTAGACAATACAACGCAGAGCGTAGGGTCTAATTAAAGGAAACCTTGACAGTAGCTGTAAAGAAAAAACAGACAAATAATTTCGAATGAGAAAATCAAAAGATAAGAAGTTTCAGTTGATTAGACAATACAACACAGAGATAAGGGTCAAATTAAAGGAAACCTTGACAATAGCTGTAAAGAAAAAACAGACAAATAATTTCGATTGAGAAAATCAAGAGATAACAAGTTTTAGTTGCTTTCTCCGATACAACTCATGCACAAGGGCTAAAAACAAGAAACTGAAAATTACCTACAAATCAAAAAATACAGAGCTAAGAAGTGTCGGTGGAAGAGAAAATACATGCAGTAAAATCCAAACTAAAACAAAGCCAAACATACTAAAGATAAGAAAACGATAAATTTGTAAAAACAAAACGGTGACATATGCATGACATAGGTAAACCCAAATTTTTTTTTTCTCTATTTATTATTCTTTTGTTTTTGTTCTTCACTTCATGAATTTAACTCCAATCATGTCAACATTTCATTCATCTGAAGGCTTGGATTGTCGGACGACGTGCACGGCGTTCTTCAGTACTGGGTAGAAAAATCAACACAAAATGATTGAATTGTTCCATTACCCTTAAGATCTCGAAATGAGGTTTGTACCGGAAATCATGTTGTTTCCATCTAGTCCATTCCTCAAGTGATCTGTGAACAACTTCATCATCTGTTTCATTCCTAAGACGAAATTCATTGACCTTAGCAGTTAAAGAAGAAAATTCAAGGACTTCCTTTGTTATTTGCACATATCGACAAAAAAGGCCTGCTCTGTTCCTGTTGTTGGGTACCGGTCTCATTACAAAAGTTTGCATGTGTATGTTTCAACCATTGCATGCTCATACAACCATTCATCCGACGTTCATGCCCCCTTGATGGATAATGCAATACTTTGTTTCGACATATGGATAAATCTTCCTCTAGTGTAAAATTATCTGCATTTAACCGAAAATTTTCGTAACCCGCCATTAAATGAAAACCCAGAATTACAAATTTGATCTTAAATGTTACTGAGATGGATTTGGAATGAGAATGATACATATAAGCTAATGTATTTATAGGACTCCATGTAAGGGTATTTGGCCGTTGTTCAACGGTAACATTCCATAAGGTAACAAAACGGTAACATATAGGTTGTATCTTTTTTTTAAAACCAAATCAAAGAGTCTGTACGGCCACAAAAAAAAAACATAATTGAAAACGAAAACAGATAAAGTCAAATGTATTTTGAAAATGTAAAACAATAAAGTCCAAAATATAGTGTAAATTGGAATGACTACACAATAATGGAATAACACTATTCAGTAGTTTAGTCCCCACGAGAAAAGCGAGGTGGCATAAACGGAGGCATACTTGACGAAGTTCCCTGACCCCCCGTGTTCCACATTTGCGTTGGGAGAGTTGCCGGAAAATTACCAACCCCTAAGTGTGGAGATTGAGAATGAGCACGAGCAAGTTGTAGGTGCAAATTAATGTTTTCATTCTTATAATTGCGCAATTCCTCCATCCTTTCCCTTGACTGGGCCAAATGAAACTTACGGAATTCTTCGGTAAAATCGGCAGATTCTTGCGCAAAATTATAAGCTTCGACCTTTATATGAAAAAAAAAGGTCAGTTTCTCAAAAAATTTCTTTCAAAATATATTTTCGTTTAAATTTTAAATATACTTACATATGTCCAATTATCTTGAGGAGGAATGGCAAAATGTTCAGCGGGTTGGTCGAGGGTTTCTGTAACAAGCCCCCCCAAACAGTCGTATGTTTCCACCTCCTAGTTGACTTGGGTGCAAAATTTGTTGGAGTTTGTAACATGTCGCCAGTACTCCAAATAACAATTGTTATCATAAGTAACCCGATCTTGGAGGTAGTCATTTATTGGTATGGCACTCGATTCCCTCATCTTGGTAGCCTCGGCATCAGTGATGTTGTTCACACAGCTTGGGGGGTTGCGAGGAATTCTCCATCCTCCATAGATTTGGTGCCATAAACGGTCTCCAAGGTACACGTTATGCTGTAAAATTTAATTATTATCATCCATGTACCGGAAAAATTAAAAAGAATATTAATAAATATGACTATTTGAACTAGAAAGTGTCAACTCACAGTGCCAACCCAAGTAAATACGGTGCGGGTATTTGATACCGCCATAGCTATGCGGATAGTCTCATTAATATGGCGTACCGCAATTTCAACCCATGGTCTCCATGTCACAACATCCATTGTCAATTCATTCAAAAGTTTACTTGCACCCTTAATATCATTACTCTTCCTTCGCGTACTCTTCCACCGCGAACATGTTGGCCAAGGACATTCGCTCTCATCAGGGATGTTGTGAGGTCGAAGTATGCCCAGATATTCGTACCCCCAAAACTTGAATTTGATTAAAACAAAGTTAATAATTTACCCCGAAATTATTAGTTATATGAAATTTCAAGGAAATAAAATTACCTCCAATATTTGACAAGACCCGGTTAGTGACTTTTGACCCCTCCCTGCTACACCAAGTGCGGAATAAAGTCTTGACATACCAGCACTACCCCAGTCAAAAGTTCCAACTTTATTTGTATCCTCAAAAGCAGCTAACCATCCAGCATCGATGTAGTTCTTAGCATTGGAAAAGAAGAACTGCCCCAGAACATACATCCAAAATGCTCGCGCCACTCTCTCAGCAAGTACATTATCCTGTTGCGCCTCAACCAACTTTGCCTCTGTAAAGTATGTGCCCAAACAGGCCACAGTAATGGCATATGAAATCCACTGCGCCGGGATAACTTCTCTTCGACAAACTTCAGAGTCTTTTAAATCTGGGAAAATATGGTCACGGACATGTTGAAAGGTATACTTATCCGGGTCATATGGAGGCGCCTCGCCAATACCAATACTGATTCCGGTCAACATCACCCAGTCTACAGGTGTAAAACCCATTTCACCAAATGAGAAGTGAAAGGTGTTCGTCGTGTCCCAGAAACGCTCGACGATATAATCAATCAACGCATGTGACGATTCACCAACATCCATTGACAAAAACCGGTCCCATCCTACCCTTTCAATAATAAATTTTGCTCTTTCGCAGGTTTTGGTTATAGCTTTATACGCTTGTTGGACCGATTTCAGAGACCCACGATGCATATATTTGGTTTTTGGGTCGGCTCTCGAACTCATATTGCTGGAAACGTGACCTTCATCATCTTCCACCATACTATAATTTGCTAAACCAATATCATCATTCACTCCTTCGGCAGTGCTGGCATCTGGTACATCCTGCGTTGTTCGGGCTTTCTTGTTCTTTTTTTTCCGACCAACGAATCGGGAAGCGGCATTTCTCAACATCTACACAAATTCAATTTTTTCGAAATACAATAGAGCAAAAATATAACTCCAGATTCATCCATATATCAACGACAATACAGATTACAGTTCAAACAAACCTATAGACACAAAATACATATTACAGAGACATACTTAGCAATTGGCATAGAATTTCGAGACGACTCAATGTCTAACATGTATCTAGAAAATTAGTTGTTCGGCCAATAATCATGTTGCGGTATATAGTGTAATGTTCAGTTCAATGTGTGAAACATTGTATATGTTCGAATCAGGAATTACTCAAGCAGACAATAATGATGAAAATTTTAATCAAAACTGCATATAGTGCAAAAAAATTAACTGTTTTAAGCAATTTATAAAAATCATAAACCTGGAAAATTATGTTCTAATTTTAATTTTCTAATTTTAATTTTCTCATTTTCGGCTCAAAAATAATTTTATTAATATAAATGTTCCCGGCACAATCATGTTCTAATCCTAATTATGTTCTAATTCTAATTTTAATTATGGTTTATAATCCTAATTATGTTCACCATTCTAATTATGTTCTAAGTCCTAATTATGTTCACGGCATAATCCTAATCATGTTCTAATTCTAACAACGAATAACAAATGGTTAATTATGTTCTAATTCTAATGGAGTCAGTGGACCGTGAAAAAATGGTGAAATGAAACAACGAATAAAAACCTAAATACGCAGTTAAACAACGAATACAAACTAAAAGAAAGAAGAAAATGACTGAGATAAAGAATTAATTACCGTGTTTTGAAGCAATTTTTCTCCACAATCTAGCCGCCGTCGTCTGTTGAGGGAGCGTTCTTGTGAGGTGGGAGAGACGAAGCCAGAGAAAGCATTAAATACAAATAAGGAAACCCTAGGAGACGGACGCTCTCTAAGCTTGGATGGACGCTCAACTCAAATACACGGACGCTCTCCCCAGCACGACGTGTATGTCTAAACGCTCTCTCATATAAACGTGTATGTCTACACGCTCCCCCCAGAACGACGTTTACACCAAAACGTCTTCCCATTTGGACGTCGATTGGGCGCTCACTCTGGTGGGCGTCTGTAGAGCGCTACTGTGGGTGGGCGTTCTGTGAGTGGACTCTATTCTAGATGGACTTCTGGTATTCAGGCATTTACTAGGAGCAGCGTTTATCACTAAACGTCCACGCAGCACAACACACAAATTGTAGACGTTCACCCAATACAACGCTGATACAATAGACGCTTATTAGTGTCGACGTTAAACATACGTCCACCCACAGTAGCGTAACAAAATGCAAACGCTTATGTATAGTTGCGTCTGCTTTCAGAATATGAAACGCTCACATGATGGGGCGTATGACAATATGCGTCTTCATAGAGAAATGTCCGTGTCAACTCATGTTACTCTACAACAGCGTTTTACAACAGACGTCATTTTAGTTGGACGTGCGATCATATTTATTCCAGAAACCGTTGTACAAAAAAAGAAAAAAGACCAAATTTTTTTAGTTTTTACTCTTTGGTATACTCGCCTTGTTGGATTTTCCCTAAGACGAGTTATAAGAGAAAGGACTAAAAAGATGAATATGCCCTGCTGCTCATGTCTCACATGTGGCACACATGCTACAAAGTTTCTAAACATCTCCATTGTATCTACTAATCATGCTCCTAACAAGGATAACTACTTAGTATAAAATATTCATATTGGGTTGGGCTAGGGATTAAAGTCCTAGAAAATTTTCGTGGTGTTATAAATTTGCTCTCAACTTTTATAGTGTTGGAACTCATTTTGTACTAATATTGTGTTTTTATGTATTTGTAGGTATTTTTGGAAACATTGTTGGGAAAATTGGCTCGAAAAAGTGTTAAAGGCACCCATGAAGAATTACTAAAGGCACCCGTACATGGGATGAGGGCACCCACTTCACTTAATTCAAACTTTAAAATAGGCGGGAAACTATGTCAACTCTTCTGCGAATCTGAATTTGAGATTTCTTACGTGATTTTTGGGTTTTAACACAAAGAATCTATTGGCTTAATTAAGAGTGAGCTGCACATAATCAAAAGATGCGTAAAATCGAAGCAAAATATCAAATCAGATCACGCGGGTTTATGAGAAAATAATACCCGAGAATATTCGTTGTTAATGATGATTTCTTGAAGATTTGGTGGCCTGAGAGGTATAAATAGGATGCGTTCGAGTCATATGGGGATCAGACAGTACTGGGGAGAGCTTGGAATACGCAGAGAAGCCTGAAGAATCAAAACAAGAATTTCTGCTGCTGCTACTGTGAAAGAGAAAAGAAGAACATAAGGCGTCAGAGAAGAGTCGCTGATAGTGTTGCTGAAGCAGTCTTATTTCAACAACACCAGAAGTTCGTCCTTTTCTCCCGTGTTCTTTTCTTTCTTCCTTAATGCATAGAACACTTCATTGTAACGCTTATAAGCGTATCAAATATCCTGTGTTACTATTATTTCACCATTGTAAGCACCATTTGAGCTATGCAATATATTTTTGAGGGTTTTTCCAATACAATGAGGAGCTAAACTTCATCTTTGAGGCGACGGAGGAAGCTAATTTTCCAAAGATTATGTGGTAATGTTTATTTAATTAATTTATGCAATTCATTTATGATTAATTGCCTTGGTTAAAAATTTTTTAACGATTTTTGTTAAGCAATTGTGATTTCGTTAGATGGTACATGCTTTGGCCTAGGTTTTAGATGTTCCATTCTTTTGTTATACAATTTTTGTTTTGAAAATCTATTTTTGCAACATATTAGAATCAAATTAAATGTTAGAATTGCATAATTATAATTATTGAATTTAATCACTTTAAAAATTGAAAAATAGTGGAATCCTAGCCACAGTTTACTCTCAATCTTGTTATAAATTTTATTTGAATTTTGCTATTTTTAGTCTTAGAAATTAGGTTTAAAAACAAATCTTGACAAGTCTCGAACGAACTTATTTACCACTATTTACAAATAACCGTATCAGCATTAAACAGATGATCATTAAGTGGATGATCCTCAAGCGGGTGATCATTAAGTGTATGTCATTCACTTGTGTTAGAGTGTTCATGTTATTTTAATTATTGGTAGTAGGACCAGTAAAATAATAACACCCTAGTTATGATGAATGAAAGTCACAATAGATGAGGGTCGAGATAGATGAAGACCATGGTATATGAAAATTGCGATATATGAAGTCTGACCAGGTGATTTAAGCACGGGACAGTGGTCATGGGACCATTCATCATCGTCTTGGATGCTATATGATCTCTATGGTATTGTTTGGAAATAATTTTAAAAGAGGATTTTGATGTAAAGACTGAATACCAAAATTTATGAAAAATTGAAATAATATTTTAATATGTTAATATTAATATGGTAGCGAGACCATTTTATATATCTCTGCAGAGCTTATGGTTTTGAAGCTAGAGGAAGACTAGGCTATTGATAGAAATAGCAAAGAGTTTGATAGGAAGAGGGAAACCCTAAGTAAGGCTGCAATGATATAACATAAGAAATAGAAGAAAATAGAGTAGCGGGACCGACCATGGGATTACCGACCGACTGACTGGTCGACGCCGGTCCCACGATTCCCTTCATTCTTTTTTTAATGATATTTATCTCCTTTCTTTATAACTCTTTAATCTTCTTTGCTCTAAAACTTTATATCATTAAAGACATTATATGATTAAATTCTTATATCATTAAAGACCTTATATGATTTAAGTTCTTATGACTTTCTATGATTAAGGTCTTATGATCATTAAAGACCTTATATGATTAAATTTTTGTGACCATTAAAGACCTTAAATAATTAAGGTCTTATGACCATTCACATGTGAATGAATGAGGTCTTTTACTGATTTTTGTCATTATAAAATTTCAGATACAACGCTCTTTAGTAAAAATGTTGTAGATTCTTATTACAATATCTGTTTTTGATGATCTACCCCATCCGGAATTGAAAATCGCTAGCTACATCCCAACGCGAAAGGATTTAGGCTTAGAGCTCGTTTTAGCTGTCAAACGGAGCAAATAGCAACCTTCCAAGTATTTTTAGATGAAATTCTGACAATTTTCATCTTGTAGTTCATCTAGGGTTTATGTCATATCTCTTATACCGTTACTCGGAATGAGATGTCCTTTTACTATGTCGTAATAGACATATAGGGGAACATATGTTGTTTAGAACATTTTCCCCCATTCTACACCCATTGCTATGTTTTTACAGGGTGATTATGATGAGACGTCATAAATTTGGTGTTGACCAATGTTAGGGTTTCGTTGTATTTTCGACCAATATTGGGATTTTAGTGCGACCAATATGGAGATGTGTTATTCAAGCTTGACCAATATTAGGGATTGGTCAATTGGAGCTTTAGCTTTGCATTTGGCGCTACAACGACTTAATGCTTACACGAAGATGTGATGTTTCGACTTAGTGCATTCGCGCGCGACTTGTCATGATTTGTGACAAATCAATATTATTCAGTTAAAGTTTGAATATTGATATAAAATCATTCTATAAATTTAATCGGGGAATGTAGAGAGGAATCAAGTTGCTTTATACTATTAGGCAATCTAGGAGCATTAATATCTATTTAGGAACAAAGATGTGTTCTGGATATTTATTATGTATAGTCAGAGATCACCTGGGAAGAAATTGCAATCCGCACCAGTGATATTTTAAGGACATTGTTGCTATATACTAGTGATTAATTCATCTAGGAGCCGTCCAACTGTTATGGAGGAGTAACCACTTAGTCGTATAGTACTAATATCGTGTGTAAAATGTTGAAAGCTCAACCTGGTGAAGCTCTAATATCATATTTGTATTTTCAGAAAGAGTACATGATCAATGTGAAATACCTGTAACAAGTGTTTGATATTTTCATTCTCTCGCGGAATGTAAAATATGAATTTTATGCTTTTGATGACGGGTCAGTAACATATACAAAATTCGATTATTTCTGTGCTTCTACTACTGGGCAGAGGTAATTTTACTATTTTATCCTTTGTCAAAAATCTACCATCTACATTAAGTCCCCTGCTTAGTGCGGTACAATAGTGTTCCGCAGTAACCACTGAATGGTGATTTTTTAAAACAGAAGCATAATAGAAAATTAATTTTAGTTGGTTGGATCTCACCAGAAATTCTTGATTTGATATTTTGCAGTGTCGAACAGTCGGCTGAAGATGAGTGATCAATGAGATGGAATTAGCGCAAAGAGCTTCGTCTAGCATAGACTGGTGAGGCATGACTAGGTACGACTAGGATATGGTAGAAAGACCAATTGGCATGAATAAAACCCATTTGGATGAGTTCGTGCCCGTTTGCCCGTAAAAGGAAACGTTTTTCTTATAAAATTTGGATATCAAATTACTATAAAAAGGGGTTAAACCCTTATTAGTTTTTTATCCCACCAACCGACCTCCTATCTCTCCTCTTCTTTTTCAGCATCGGCAGCATCGCCGGAATCCGACCAAGTTCCGGCCAAAATTCTGATGAGTTTCAAAAAAAAAAATCATGAACAATTGTTCACGACTTTAATAAAATCAAGAAGATTTTTTTTTTAAATTACTTGATTTTTTTTACAATAAGTCATGGCGCCTCCAAGTTATGATTATGATTCTTCGGAGGAAGGAAGGAAAAACAAACATAAGAGGATGAAGCTGACTTCCTCAGAGGCTAAAAGACTTGTTAAGTAACAGGAGAAGCAACGTCGGATTGAACGTGTGAGACTTGCACAAAACAATCAGAAGAATCATAATGCTCATGTTGATGGTATAACTTCTGATTCCGATGCAGATGAGCAATCTTCTGATTGGGAGCCCATTAGCCATGAACCCGAATCATATCCTTTTAATGAAGCACTTGAGAGATTAGTTCGAGTTAATTTTTGATTTGAACGCAATAAAGAAGACTTTAGATATGATTGATAGTGATTTTGAAGAATGCTTGGAAGAGGCTATGGTTAAAGAACTTGAAAAGACTTCTGACTCAGAATCTGAGAGGAAAAAGGATATTCCGCAGTAAGCACTGGATGGTGATTTTCCACACCAGGGGCAAAAGGATCACCCAGGGGTAAAATAGTAATTTTATACACCATGGGTAAAACAACCATTCACTGCTTAAATCATAATTTTACACACCATAGGCAAAACGATCATCTTATAATTAAAGTGAAAAGCCATATTCATCAAGTTTTGAACGAGGGGCAAAATAGTCATGTTTAACCATGGTGACGGTCAATGCCTTATCCATCTTTTCCAAACATGTGGAAATTCTATTAAGACTAGGGATGTCAGTGGGTCCGGATCCTCCTGGATACCATTGGACTCGGAACCGGACCCGGAAAAAAAAAGACGGGTCCGGGTCATAACTAATCATGTCCGGTTCCTAATTTAATGGACCCGGAACCGGACCCGATTAAAATCCTAAATACCCATCGGGTCCTGGTATTTAACGGGTTTTCTAAAATCATTATAATTTTTTAAATTTTTTTATATTTTCTTGAATCGAATAATTTTTCATATAACGTTATTGTTACATCTATGTAAATGTTTTAATTAAAGATTAAATCTAAGAAAATAAATGAAAAATGAAAAAAAATCCAAGCAAAACCAGACAACAGACTTGGCTAACTAGAAAGCGGATTTGCATAGCTATGCTAACTAGAAAGTGGAATTGTCTAGCTATGCTAACTATAAAGCGGATTTGCCTAAGCTATGCTAACTAGAAAGCAGAATTGCCTAGCTATGCTAACTGGAAAACGGATTTTCCTAGCTATGCTAATGAGAAAGCGGATTTTCCTTAGCTATCCTAACTAGAAAGCGGATTTGCCTAAAGTGCAGTCGATAGATATCATCCCCCCTTCTTTTATATTCTTGTAGAAATACGAGTAAAACATATATATGGAGGAGGTGTTGGTTGGAAAACAATGATGCTTAGCTATCCTAACTAGAAAGCGGATTTTCCTTAGCCATACTAACCAGAAAGTGGATTTGCCTTAGCTATGCTAACCAGAAAGCGGATTTACCTAGCTATGTTAACTAGAAAGAGGATTTGCCTAGTTATTCTAACCAGAAATCAGATTTGCCTTAGACATGCTAACTAGAAAGCGAAATTGCCTAGCTATGACTATGGGGTAAAATAGTTATTTTACACATCAGGGGCAAAAAGGATCACCCAGGGGTAAAATAGTAATTTATACGCCATGGGCAAAATGATCACTCAAGGGTAAAATAGTAATTTTATACACCAGGGGCAGAAGGATCATCTAGGGATAAAATAGTAATTTTATACACCATGAACAAAATTGTCACTCAAGGGTAAAATAGTAATTTTATACAAGGGGCAAAACAATCATTCAATGGTAAAATAATATTTTACGCACCAAGGGCTAAATGATTACTTTATATTTGCAATGAAAAGCGATATTCATCGAGTTTTGAATGAGGGGAAAAATAATCATGTTTAACCATGGTGATGGCCAATGAATATCCCTAAACGGGTCTTCTCTGGCGGGTCGACAGATCAACCCTAGTTAATTTGACTTAAAATTTAATTTTGTTAAATCATTGTAGTACTTACTGTTGTTAAATCTTGACTGTTTTTAATATGTCGAAATACATTCTGTAATGTTTCATTTATAAATTAATACTCCAGAAACTTATCTTTATCTCACAGACTCAGACACATCGTCACTTTGTATTTCTTTTCTCTTCATAGTTGATTAGGTTAGCGTATCTTTTTATTCATCTTTTTATACAGATCTACCATCTTTCTCAAACCTCCCATATCCAAAAACTTGTCTCTCTAAATTATTTATCATGTCTTCACCACCATCATTAATCTTTCATTCTAGTTTTTACATCAAAAGAAGGATCTGAAGACAAAATCACGTTGTACAAGTTTCGTTCACCCAACTCAAACTATGCTTACAGCCAATTTTGCTTTGATTCTGATAAGGAATTGATCATTTAAGAGTTAATTTTCTTCTTTTAATTTATTGATATGGGTATTATGTTGAAACAATTGAAATTTAAATGATAAGGATTTGATTTAGATTGTCATGTGTTTGAATATGCAGATGGTTGCAACTTATAACATGGTATTTTTCATGTTTAAATCTATAAAAAATCTATATTTGGAAAAAGTTTTAGATTATAAGTTTGCAATAGAAATTAAATCATGTGAAACCTTGTTAACATTGATGGTTATTAAATTAATTTAGGAAAATTAGTCCTAAGTTGTTCTTTAAAACCCTTAAATTTTCAATTTGGAGAAAAATGGTATCATTAGACGGGTTGGAAGGTAACCCGCGGGTTAAACCTGTCCCGACTTGCTTAATATTAGATCCAAATATGACAACCCTAAACAAGCTAAGTTAGGGTTAATTCGCGGGCCGGGTTTTAAATTGATAGCTCTAATCTTTTATCCTTCTTTTCCAAATATGTGGAAATGCTAGTAAGACATATATAAGGAGGGGATACTTTGCCTAGCTATGCTAACCAGAAAATGGATTTGTCTTGCTATGCTAACCAGGAAGAGGATTTTCCTTGGACATGCTAACTAGAAAGCGAAATTTCCTAGCTATGCTAACCAGAGAGCAAAATTGCTTTAGCTATGCTAACTAAAAAGCAGATTTGCCCAGCGTGCAATCGATGGATGCCTTGTCCCCTTCTTTTATCTACTTGTAGAAATGCGAGTAAAACATATATAGGGAGGAGGTGTTGGTTGAAAAACGATGATGCTTAGCATGCTAACTAGAAATCGAATTTGTATAGTTGGGTTTTGTGGGGTGGGTCAGGCAGTGGTGCCAATCCGCCTGTCTGGGTTCGGGTAGGGGCCTGGGTCCGGCTTTCGCGTATCAAATAAAAACACTAGAAAGCGAATTCGCCTAGCGGTGCTAACAAGAAAGAGGATTTTCCTAGCTATGCTAACCAGAAAGCGGATTTGCGTAGCGATGCTAACGAGAAAACAAATTTGGGTTAGCAATGCTTAGCCATGCTAAACATGTTTATCCGCGCTTAACCAAGATAGCTATGTTTAGATTTGATGCTTAGCCGATGGAGCTTGAATGATGCGAAAGAATCATTCATCCATGTTGCTTACTTGAGAATACATATATGTATACTAAGTGGCATTAGTATGCACAATCTAGTATATACCTTGTGAAAGGTCCTTGGCCTATACAGACTAGGCTTTGCTTGGCCTTTTGCCTTGTCATATAAGTTGGAAATTGTTGGATGCGGATTGTATATGCCTACGCAAATATTTTCGAAACGATTAGCCATAGACATCGATGTTAACTTTGTCTTAATAGGCTTAAGTTTCTTGTCCCATTCAAATTGACCCTCCAGATGAACTACGGTCATGCTTGATCCCTTCATGGTATAGGTTGGGTATGTAAGAAGTTGCAATGCAATGCATTAAGGTGCAACATCTTGTCGCTCATATAATCTAATTTTGAGGTGATTGCGGCACTTTGATAACTCATATCATTCGTCTCGATAATGAAAAGTAAGAGGCGATTGTTACAACACTTAATGAGATAGTTACAACCCATTTACTGGATATTCATACTTCCTATTAAGTTATATGGCATAAATGATATATGCCTGGTTGCTGCACTCTTGGCAAGAGCAAGATCAATGCATGCACCCAGCGCATAGTCGAAGCAGAGTTGAGGAATCGAAAAATAGACCTGAAATGGCCTAGGTGCTAGTCCAAGGCATGACTTAGGCCTAGACAATGCTCGTAAATATGTGATGTATGCCAAAGGCATCACCATTAGCTCTTATGGCCTTGCACCCATTGTAGGACAAGGGGTAAGTTGGGAATTTTGTGAAACGACTTATGGAAACTACGTTTCGAGTATCATGCTTGCAAAGCATGTTTGGTAAGGAAAATTGACCTGCATTTGTGTAGTGTGAGGTGAAGCTTTAAGGCCCGGTTACCGTCTTTTCAAAGTGGCGCGTCGGAAAGTTCTGGCCTGCCCAACGCATAGCTGGAGGCGGAATTTTTCGGTATATCACATCCACAGTGGTTGCTACTACAAGATGATTTGAAAAAAAATTGAAATTTTTTTCCACCGTTGGGGGGGTAGGGGGGCATGGCTACCGCCTGAAAAACGGCGTGAAGTATCCTGGTTTGCACAAAGATAAACCAGGATGTATCTCATCTTGATGTTTTCAGTAATGAAAAACATGCACAAGATTTGATATCTTTAGAAATTGTAAATCAAGTTGCTCCCTTGATAATCTATAAATATAGTCGCAATTGTGTCATTTAAAACACACACGCGTGGATGACTAATTGATTCAAGATATTCTGCTCCTTCTAAGAAGAAAGAACCAATCGCAATCCTTGAATGACAGAGCTCTTGAAGAGACTATCAAAGGAAGATCTGATTTTTTTGAGCATAATTCTCCTAATAAGAGAGCTTCTCCGCAGTGAATATGGAAAATTCAAAAAGTAAGGAATCTCCATAAAGCATAAACGCAATAGAGAAATCTATGATCGTAATACAATGATTGTTGGTGACATATTCAAAGTATGCAATCATACTGCCATAGATGATGTCAGTGTTAAACTATAATATATATATATAGGGGAATGTCATCAAATTAATGATTGGTTAAAATGGAAAGTAGTGATACAAGAAGAATAATCGTTTCTCACAAAAATACATAGTTTCGGAACTGCATCCAAACACTCGAGAATGTGAACTTCATCTGCCGCAAATGTGTGTTTGTAATCCCGACACCCGATAATGTATGCGTTATTGGCTACAAGTGGAAGTTTGCTTATAATGAAAAAATGAATTCAAATAATATGTGTTACAAAGTCTTTCACAGAAACTTGATATGGATAACAAAGAAGTATATTCCATGTATTAGATGAAGCTACCTTTTCAGTGTTTGATTAAGTTTGGTAGTCCTTGAAGGACTCGTCGTGCATATAATGGATGTATTTACTGCGCATATGTATGAAAGAATATACACATATATATGTATGGAAACTCTTGAAGGTTTTCAACTATCATCAGAATTACCATGTCATATGTATACATTAAACCTTAATCGAACCTTGTGAGGTTTGAAATGCACTAGACGAATGTAGTACGATCTTCTAAGTGAATACTTATTCTATTTAAGGATATGTGAACCATCTTGTATGCCCATATATTGTGCACTTACTAAATTTGATGAATACAACATCTATTTGATTGGAACTCCTGAAGATCTCTCCAAAGCACAAAAATGCTTAAAGTAGAAGTTCGAGATGTAAATATCGTTCAAACAAGATTTCAATATGTTGATTGAATATTGTAGCTCGCATTCCATTAATTTTGTCAAGCTTTAAGGTTTAGACATGTTTAAATGGACAAACTGGCACAATTACAGTTGTGCAATCTTTTACTTTTAAGATCGATCAGTTTACATCTCAACAAATGAGATGTATCATTCTTCGGTTCAGGTTTTTACTGCACACGCTTTTTCTTGATAAGACTTTAATAATAATTTATAAGCACATAAATTTTGAGCCTCGTTCAGGTTTCTCCATAGTGGTTTTCCTGACAAAGTTTTATCTCGGCAACATCTTCGCGACGGTTGACAAAGTTTGAAGTGTTGTACCATTTTCGATAGTCTAGTTTTTATCTTATCGGATTTTTCTGGCGAAGGTTTTTGATGATAAACATTTTCATGGTGACCAAATCGACTTTTAAATGGTGGTACACTTTTTTCCTAGAAGCATGCGAGTAAGTTATTAACAAATCGACTTTTAAATGGTGGTCATCCAAGAGGGAGTGTTGTAAATGTTAGTGCTCAGGTGTCTTCCCACCATTGGGAAGAAATTGTATTTCAATCACAATATGTGTCGTAGGGTGTTGCATGGTGCTGCTTATATATGCATTAACATCTGTTAACAGACGTGTCACTATCTTGAGATGTAGAAGTCCAATTCAAAAATCGAGGTGCAATGCCACTTTTAGATGCTCCACATTTCACGAAAGTCAAAGTAGTTGCTTTGGAACTTCTTAGGTAATCTCTAATCCACTCTTAGAAATCTATGTACTACATATAACTATTGTAGTTGATATGATTTTTAGAGACACGCCCCAAGGAAATAATAAGGCATAAAAGAAGCACTCTCAAGACGCTTCAGATCATGAGCTTGATGAGTCAACCTGTTTCTCTACCCCGCCACGAATTAGATACAATGGTAATTGATAAGCTATTGCTAATACTGGTGGCTTCCTTAGTCTCGTTAGAGTACATCAAGTTGGTCGGACACCGTTTGGACCTTTGTTACGAACGGTTTGGTATCCCTTTTGCATGCACACGCTCATGCGCACAGTACGGTTGCTGCTCATATGGATATTTCTCTTTCTGTATTTCTTTCTCCTCTTGCCCCGAGTAATCGACATGTGTCGTGCATCTAATAATGTAGTTGAAAAAAACCCGGCCACCAAGACAGACAACAACGCGTGCTAGCTTTCTCCTCCATACATTGCTTGCTAGTCCAATAACAGACATTCAGATATCTATAGTCAAATCCCGAACAACATCTAAAGAAGAAAGAATATAAGTTTGATGACTTGTGAAATTACATGCGACGATAATGTCATGACATCCTTTATATCAAAGCTATATTTAGACCAATTAATTTCTGGAGCTTTCAACATCACACCACCTAAGTAAAGACATCTTGCGTGAGATATTTGAGCAAATCATCCTTCTTCTTAATCAGGCCAAGTAAGCGCTTATGTCTCCTGCTAATTACTTTATTTTAATTTAATTTCCTACAATTTTGCTTTATCAAAGGATATGAGTTTATTCTCCAGTTATCTTTGTTCTTAAACTGAGCGAACAGAAAGATTACGTCGTCTAGGATCTGTTTTTTGATCCGTACTTCCATTACCTACTTCTATTCGATCTCCCTTCATCTGGAAAATAAGATGGGTCCTGAAAATAAAGTTGTAAGGGTGAGGCGAGGGCCCATGAAGACGTTGATATTGTTACTAGTGGAACGATATATGTAAACAACTAACGGTATACAAAGATGTTCTATCCCTCTATTCAATGACTGACTGATCAATTTAAAATCTTTTAATTCTGCAGGGTTGAATAAAAATTAGATTGACCCTGTGGTATAATTTCTATGCTTAGTGTGTGACTCATTGATTTTTTTATTTTAGATTAGATATAAAAAATGAAAGGACGACCCCAAAGTCTGAACTAAGAACTATATAACAAGTAAGCAATTAAAATACCTTTTTTTGACGCATAATTTAACTTCCATATGATTTTCTATACGGTGGTCAATATGGGATGTCTGATACTGGCACATAAACTAGAAAGGGAAAGTAAGCTATCTATAATCGGAATTGGTGTCAAGCTATCTCAGAATCTGGGCCGATGGGCGCTTTGAGAACTATTTAAAAGTCACCGGTTGAAGCCTTGTTAATGGCTAAACGAGTCGAATTTCCAAGAATGTCCTCTAGGTAAGAAGTTTACTTGCTTTCGACTTAAAATCCAGGATCTTTCAGAAAATGGATTCCTATTCAAAGAGTGCATAACCGCAAGGATAAGTTCACACTAACCCGTCAATTTAGATATACGAGCGGAGATATAATGACATTTCGTACTTGTAAAGTGACTTAGTCTTCCTCTCTTCGAGCTCCTGAGGAATCGATCTGTTATCCATGAGTAACTTTTGTGTATGTAACTAAAGTAGAAGAGGAATAACTTATCTTTGTTCCCTCTCATATATTTTTCTAACACAAATTAGTCACCAAATTAGTCCAACTCTGTCGGCGTAAATTAAGTCGTTATATATGCGTACACAATACAATAGAGTTGGATTTGATTCTTATACTAAATATCCATATGTTAAGTTTATCTCGGTGAAATCTCGACCAAATCTCAACTATCTCGACAAATTTCTCGATCAAATCTTGTCTCGCTGAGATTAAGAGACTCATATCGGATATCTACCAAGGTTGAAAATCTCGGCGAGAAGGTCAAGATTGACTACAGTGACATCGAAAATTATTTGTGTTTTTTTTGTTTGGTATATGTTATGAATATAATACTGAATTGTAAGAAGAACAATGATTTATGATTGACAACACAAGTAACCTTTGTCTGACGCGGAGAACAACCTCTTTTCTTTTAATTAATTGATTCCTTTCACTTCTTACAACTGCTAATAAATATAAATCCAAAACAAACCGTAATGGGTTTTCACTACAACCCTACACGTGGGGTAATATTGACTAACTAACTAACACAATCATTAGGGAATTAAAACATAACTAAATACTTCTAACTAACTTGTTACTCGAGTCTTCTGCCACTGATAAGGGCTGTCTGGTACATGGAAATACCCCCATCTTGAGATTATCCTTGTCCTCAAGGATGGAATTGTGGAAAATGAGCCTGAACATGCGCCTTATATTCCCAGGTAGCATCCTCAGGGGAGATGTGAGACCATTGAATCAAGAGTTGTGGAACTATGTGACCACTTCTGGTAATGTCACGAGTGTCAAGAACAACCATAGGAAGGATAATTATCTCACCAAAATTACCCACTGGTGGTAGTGTAGGACTTGGACTAGTTGTTACACCAATCTTTTTCTTCAGATGTGAAACATGGAATGTATGATGAATTTTTAACCCAACAACAAGGTCTAGTTTGTAAGACACTTGTTCAATGCGCTCCAGGATGAGAAATGGACCATAATATCTAGCTTCCAACTTGAAGTCTCATCCCAAAGAAATAAAAGATTGTCTATAGGGTTGAAGTTTTAAATAAACCCAGTATCCTGCCTCAAAGTGCCTATTAAATCTCTTCTTATCAGCAGACCATTTCATCCTTTCTTAATCCAGATGTAAAGAATCCTTCAGAATATCAATCATGGCATCTCTTTTCTTAAGATAATCTTCAACTGCAGCAACAAAAGTAGTAGCCTCATTTGGGAAAGCCAAATGTTTAGGAATGTAGCCATATAAGGCATAAAATGGGGATATTTTGAGGCTGGTGTGGTAGTTGGTGTTGTACCACCATTCATCAAGTGGTAGCCATGAGAACCAATTTTTGGGTTTGTGGCTTGTCAGGCACCTTAAATATCCCTCCAAGCAAGAGTTGACCCTATCTGTTTGTCTATATGTATGAGGATGATAAGCAGTGCTAAGATGAAGTTTAGTGCCTAATGCTTTGAAAACTTCTTGCCAAAATTGGCTAGTAAAAAGACCTTGTTTCTATCTGAAACTACAGAAGCAGACATTCCATGTAACTTAAAGATGTTGGTAAGGAACTCTTGAGCAACAGAAGCAGCAGTGAATGGGTGACTCAAGGCTAGAAAATGAACATACTTTGTGAATCTGTCAATAACCATCATAATGATATCTTTTCTGTTGGACATAGGTAGCCCTTCAATTAATTCCATGGTGATATGTTTCCAAGCTTGAGTAGGGATGGGTAACGGTTGTAGAAGACCAACAGAGTGGGTGGTAGTAGTTTTGTTCCTCTGGAAGATATCACATTGGCTGACAAGCAATAAGATCTCATTTTTCAATCCTTGCCAATAGAAGTAAGATTTGGCCCTTCTATAGCTTCCCTGCATCCCTGAATGCCCTCAACTGCAGAAGCATGAATAGCTTCTAGGATTGGACCTCTCAAGTTGTTTCCTTGTCCCACATATATCCTCCCTTTGTATCTTAATATTCTTTCCTGTTAAGTGTAGTTAGGAATGACAACATCATTCGCTAGTAATTGTGGAATAATCTGTAAAGCCCATGGATCCTTGTCATAGCTATTGAGGATATCCCTAGCCTAAGTAGGAGAAGAAAGAGTCAGAGCTTGGAAGCTACTAGAATGATCGAAATATAATCTGGAGAGAGCATCAACAACAATGTTGTCTTTCCCTTGTTTGTAGTTGATAGTGTAATCAAATCCCAACAACTTTATTAGCCATCTTTGTTGTAGCACAATAGTGATTTTTGATCCATGAGATACTTAATACTTTGTTGGACAGTGTTGATGATGAAGTGGGTGCTAGATAAGTAATGCTTCCATTTGGTGACTGCTTTTACCACAACTAATAACTTTTTCTCATAATTTGATAAGGCCATAACTTGAATACCCAATGGCTTGCTGAAGAAATCAAAGACCCTACCATCTAGCATTAGGACTGCCCCAAGTCCAGTGGAACAAGCATCCGTTTCTCAATAAAAGTTATGGAGAAATCAGGTAGAGCTAAGACAGGAGTGGAGCATATAGCCAATTTTAACTCCTCAAAAGCCTCTAGTGCCTCAGGGGACCAATAAAAAGCATTTTTCTTGAGCCTATCAGTTAATAGTTTGCAAATAGAGCCTTAACCTCTCACAAACTTTCTGTAGTATCATGTGAGACCCAAGAATCCTCTAAGCTATTTGATAGTTGTGGCGATATGCCAATTCTTCATAGCTATGATCTTCTCTGGATCAGCTGCTACACCTTCAGCTGTAATGATGTGGCCAAGATACTCCAAGGAGGATTGAACAAAACATCACTTTGAGTATTTTTCATATATTTTGTGATGCCTAAGCAATAAGAGTACCAGACACAAAATTTTTACATGACATGCAATGTTAGCACTATATACCAAAATATCATCAAAAAACACAAGTACAAATTTTCTAAGGTATTCCTCAAAGATTGAATTCATGAGAGCCTGAAATGTTGCTGGTCAATTTGTTAACCCAAATAGCATCACTCTGAACTCATAATGGCCATGATAAGTCCTAAATGTAGCTTTTGGTATTAAGGGTGTGGACTCTGATTTGGTGGTAACCTGAGCGCAAGTCTATTTTTATAAAGAACTCATTTAAAAACTCTTTAATCACATGGATAGGAAATTTATCCTTAACAATGAGCTCATTTAGTTTCCTGTAATCAACAAAAAATGCCAAGTGTTGTCCTTTATTTTTACAAGAAGAGTAGGTGAAGCAAAGGGCCTGTGGCTATGTTGGATGATATTTGAATGAAGCATTTTCTGTATAAATGAGCGTTTCTATGGTCTTAAGTTGACAGGTTGTGCATTTGGTTTGAGTGGTATTTGATGGTTAAGAACTCTCTGTGGGGGTAATTGAGTAGACTCAGAAAAGATGTCCTCAAATTCATGAAGCAAGTCTTGAATTGGTAATGGAATTTGAGCAAATGCAAGAGCAACAATAATGGAAAAAATTGACCCAATAACCCACGAGTGTTCTTTTTGAATTTTTTTTTGACAACCTTACTACTTAGATTCTTAAGTGTTGGGGTAAAAGATATACCTTTGAAAGTGATTATACAGCCTTGATGAACAAAGGAAATACATAATGTAGAAATATACCTTTGAAAGTGATTACTTCACCTAGGGTAGGCAACCAATCAGCTTCAAGGACCGTGTCACAACCTCCAAGTGGTAGTAAATGTAAGTCTCCTTCAAAGTGGTGTCCCTGCATCTTCCTATGTAGATGTCTACAAACACCTGAACTGGTGGTTCTTTCTCCATTATCCACTGTTACTAGCATGTTTGCAGTAGGAAGAACTATCCACCCCAATTGTTTTGCAAGATTAACATCTAGGCAGCTACGGTGCTACCTGTGTCTACTAAAATAGTAATTGTCTTCTTCTTTAACAATCCATGGATGCGTATAGTATCACCACTCACATTTCCAATGAGGGCATGAAGAGAAATTTCCATATCAGTTTCAACTAATTGTTCTTCAGAAGATGATGGAATTACAACCTCATCTGTGGGTTTCAACTCTTCTTTAGCTACTACCATAAATAACTGTTGAGATTTATATTTATAGCCAACTACATATTTTTCATCACAATGATAACAAAGACCCTTAGCACGTCTTTGATTCTGCTTCTCTTGAGTAAGTCTTTTAATATGAGGCACATACACAGATCTAGGTTGTTGGTTGTTGTTGGATGTAGAAAAACTAGGCTTCCAAGGAGTAGAAGTAGATGTATAAGGTGGTATTGAAGGTCGTTTTGTGGATGGAGAAGAAAACTCAGAAAAAATAAGAAGAAGTTGTTGGTTGTTTAGCTGTTGAAGCTTTTGAAGGTGGGTTTTGAGATGAAAGCGCATTTTCTTGAAGCCTAGCAAAGAAAAATGCTTGGGAATGTGTAGTAGGTTTATGCATCTGAACTGAGCTTCTAATGTCCTCCTTCAATCCACTGATGAAACTCAGAACAAAATATTCTTCAAATAGAGATGGGTTCTTATGAATCATAAGGCATTTTAACAGTTCAAACTGCTCAAAATATTCATCAACAATGGTTATTTGAGAGAGTTTTTTAAAACAACCAACATAGTTGTCATTAGCCAAATCCTCAAAACGCATCAAATATGTTCCACAAAGTTTAACCGTTGTATAAAAAGTTTTCCAGTTGAAAAATCAAAGAACCATGAATCTGATTTACCTTCCAAATACATAAAAGCTATTTCAATTTTATGTTGTTCTTCAACATGATGTATCTAAAAATATGTTTCATATTTCTGGATCCAGCTATGAGGGTTTTCACAAGTAAACTATGGAAGATCTATTTTTGGTGGTTTGTGATGAGGAATAGAAGAACCACCTGGTGTAAGAGATGTGTGATGTTAAAAAGTGGCTCCGGAAGGAGGAGTTGTAGAATGAGAAGTAAATGCAGCGTAGGTGTTAGATCTAGATAGTATTTCAATCAAGGCATATAACTTTGTATTGGTGATTGTAGATGTAGATGTGAGCTGTTGGATATTAACACTTATCTCAATCAGCTTCTCTCCATGTGCTTGAGCTTCAGTAATATAAGTAGCAGCATCACGAGTATTAGTTTCAGCTAAAGATCTGAGTAATAAACTCATCTTTTTGTTGTTGCGTCTACGTCTTTGACGGTAGGACCTCCAATCATCTGAAGGACTACTGGATGATACCAATTGTTATGAATATAGTACTTAATTGTAAGAAGAACAATGATTTATAATTAACAACACAAGTAACCTCTGTCTCACGCGGAGAAGAGCCTTTTTTCTTTCAATTCATTGATGTCTTTTACTTCTTACAACTACTAATAAATAGAAATCCAAAACAAACCCTAATGGGTTTTCACTACAACCCTAATGGGTTTTCACTAAAACCCTATATGTGGGGTAACTATGACTAAATAACTAACATAATCGTTAGGAAATTAAAACATTACTAACTACTTCTAACTAACTTATTGCTCGAGTCTTCTGCCATTGATAAGGGCTTTCAGGTACATGGCAGTATAATCAACAATTATTTGTACACTTAAGTAAGCTACATTTCATCAAAACATTCAAATTATATCACGTGTTTCTTCCCTCACTCCTTTTCTTTCTTCTTACAAAAACCATCACCATTCCCAAAAACTTCAGACCAGCATTATGAATTCTTCCTTAAGGACTCATTTTCAAAGGAGTTAGACGAATTAGGGTTTCTTCCTCGTCGTCGTCAGTATCATCATCATCAAAAAATTCACGAACTTTAGTACCTCTCCTGATTTATGTTGTAGTGATCTTTACACTCGTCATTCTCGTCATTCAAACTTCAAATTTCTCAGATTACAAAAATATTATATTAACCGAGTTGAAATCAAGTTTCTCTCTGACTTTCAAACTAATGTTCAACAATATATTGTAAGTAGCAACTATTTTCTTCTTCTTTCATTTTCTTATAAACATTATAATGGGTAATATTATTTAGATCTATATCCGAGTGCCTATGCTGAAGTCAAGTTCACTGATGATCTCAATTAAAACGATTATTTGACTTAGTATTAGGTAGATATTGAAATTGTATCATGACTTATGAGTGTGCTGATTTATGTAGCTTTTAAGTGTTTGATGAGTTTTGTGCTTAGTGTTTACATATGTATTCGACTTGGTATTGTAATACATGTTGATATTGAGCTGCACGAGTGTTGATTTAAGTCGTTTTTAATTTTTTGAATGACTTTTCTGTTGATGTTGAATATGTTAAGTATTTTTTTGTTTCTTATTGGTAGGTCGATAGAAATTAGGATGTTGATGAGTTTCAAGTTCGAAACTCATATCATGTGTGCATGCATATGACTTAGATTCTGATGGATCTTGAAACTAATTCAAGAGTGATGATTTAACTAGCTTAAGGTTTTAATAGTTTTTATGCTGATTTTGGAATAATTTTTTTATTTTTTGATAGTTTGGTAAGAATTAGGATATTCATAAGTTTTAGATTCAGGTTATAAGTGTTAGTATCTAACGAGGATTACAAATTTTAAGTTTGCAATTTGCTAAAATTAGTCAAATGTTGATGTTTTTCTTGTAAAGTAATAAAATTGCTGGGTGTTGATACTCGTGACTTGAGTTTAGAACTTGTTAACACTCTCATTACTACTGACTCATCAAAAGATATATTCAAACAACTGTCTATTGATCAAAAAGATAATATCTCATTCGATTATAGGATGCATGACTGTCTCGAACATTGACAAAAACTGGTTGATAAGTTAGGATGTATGGTATCTGCATATTAGCGAACGAAGCTATATATATTTTCTTTTTTCGGGTTTGTCTTCCCTCATGCACTTGTAAAAAAGGAACAAAAAGGAAAAACTTCTATATTTTTCTTCCCATATAATTTGTTGAACTATTTTTGGGCGCAATATTTTGTTGAATATGGTGAAATAAGGGTGCGTACGTACATGTCTCATTAGTTGATAAAGCTTGGAAATAAGTTTTCAGTATTCTCTTTCAACCATAATATGTTATCTATATCTTTTGAGCGTCGATTGTGAAAGGTAGACCAAGATTGTACTAGTGTATAAATGGATTTAACTTTGAATTCTGATAGCTCTTGAACTGTATATCAAAAATGTGGATTCAAGTAGCTTAAGTTTTTGATTGGCTTTTTTTTTTAATTAGATTTTGATTTTTTTTTGATTTGACTGGTAGGAGTTCAGATGTTAAACGAGTTTCGAATTCAAGTTGTAGGTATTAGTGTCCGACGATTATATTATTCTATTAGAGAGACATCTGAATCAATTTTTGGATTTTGAGCTGCCTGTTAAATAAACTTATTTTGTTGATGATGAGTTAGAAACTGATGTAGATATCTCTCTAATAGAATGGTAAAATTGTTGGATGTTGATATCCACGATTTGAGTTTGGAGTTTATCAGCATGTAAATTACTCAATCAGTTCCTGAATACCGATCAAAAATTAGAATAAAAACTGGTTTGTCAAATTTAGGATGGTTAAGTATCTCAGGATAGAGCTTGTAGATATGTTTGCATACTCCCTTTCAACAACAATTTATATATGTTTTTTAAAATTCTTATTGATTTAAGTAGCTTTGGTAATTGCAAGATATCTTGTTGAATTTGGATTGGGCTAAGATTTTTGTTTTTTGTTGAATTTGGACTAGGTTATGATTTTTTTTATCGGTTGGTATATATGAAGATGCTAGATGAGTTTTAAATTCAAGTCTTAGGTACTAACATGTGATGACTTTACTACTCTACTAAAGATGAGTCTGCATTATGCTATGATTTTTAGTTTCCTTCATTAAAACTTGGTATATTAAATGTAGTTTTCTCTCTAATAAAGTGGTAAACTTGTCTAGTGTTGGTACCCATTACTTAATTTTAAAACTCATCAATACTTCAGTGAGTGTTGACTCATCAAAAAATGTAATGAAATAAAAACTGGTCTTGTCAAATTTGGGATGCATGAGTATCTCATGCACTGATAAAGCTTGTAGATGAGTTGCAAGCTCAAATTTGGGATGCATGAGTATCTCATGCACTGTTCGGCTTTATACTACTATATGCCAACATAAGAACTGATAGTTGAGGTGTTATTAGTACACATAGTTGACTAGCTTCTTCCACATTGCTTTAGCAGCTGACTTATTACCGAACATGGCGAAATAACTTCTTTTTCTTGCTTGTTTCCTCTCACTCGCTTAATTAATTTTAAACCTTTGATTTAAATTGATTGTTCTAACAGATTACATAAGTTTCATGTAAACCTGGTCAAATTAAGATTCTTTCTAATTTGCATACTAATGTTTAGAAATTCATTGTCAGTAACAATATCATGTTTTCATTATTACAAAATGCATTACTTAGTTCTGTTTCTTTCCAGTTTCACATGTAGTTGACTTAATACTATGATAGATCTGGAAACTGTGTTATGAAAGTTTTGATTTAAGTAGCCTCAATTTTTGATAGGTTTTCTGGTGATTTTGGATCTAGTCAGAACTTGTTTCTCTGATCGGTCGGTAAGAATTAGGATGCTAGAAAATTTTTAGTTCAAGTTATAGGTCAACATTTAACGATTATATTACTCTATTAGAGAGGCATATGCAATGGTTTATCAATCATACGTTGCAAAGTTAGCTATACTAGTTTGTTAATTATGAGCTACAATTATTGTAGATATCTCTTTAATAGAGTGGTAAAGTTGTTGAATTTTGATATCCAAATATGAATTTGATGTTTATCAACAACGTAATTTGTACCGAACGATTAATATTAAAACAAGATGAAATAACTAGAATGTCAAATTGGGATAAGGGTCATGTGCGCTGATGAAGCTTGTAAACGAGTTTGGGGTGTTCCCTCTTAGACATGATATGTCACTTGGATCTGTTTCTTTTGTAGAAAGCTAGAATATTGATAGATATTGACACTTTATTTTGAGATTGATGATTATAGTGGCTTAAATTTTTATTAATAGGTTTTCTGTTGACTTTTGATTAGGTTAGATCTTTTTTTTTTGTCCTTAGATAATATGAATTTGGAGTAGAGTTTTCAAATTGGAATTGTAGGTATCAATGCTTAACGATTTTACTATTTTATTTGAGAAGCATCTGCATTTTGTTAGGAATTCTAAGATATTAATTTGCTAGAACTGTTAGTTGATGATTAATTTAAAAACTGACGTAGATGTCTTTCTAATGGAGTAGAAAAGTTGTTGGATTTACTGATGTAGTCACAGTTGGTATCAAAATAGTTCCAGTTCAAACGAGACTGTGCGTTTGGAACTCACCGGACTTCTACTCGTACGACGACTACAAGTAACATTCTTTACTTTTTGTTTTATTTTGAACTTTGAGACGAAGTTCTTTAAAGGGTATAATGATGTGAGACCCTATATTTTTACTCAGGTTTCACTAAACGCATTAGTCATATTCTGCACTTAGAGTGCATAAAACTCTGATACTAAGTATCTTTAACACTTTTAGGTTGCCCCAGTAATAGAGCTTAATACCCAAATGAAAAGTCTGCCTTATTGTAACCCATTGGGGTGCCTTTATAATGTTGAATGCATGCTAGACACATGTCAAACAGGGAGGCGTCAAGGGTAGTCTGGTCAATTTGGACCAAAACTAAAAATAAAAGAGAAAACATCTATTTTCTCTCTTTTTCTCTTCTTCCTCTTTCACTTATGATTCTTACTTGGATTTTCTAAGGAAGATTAGAGAAGAACCCTAGTAAATTTGTTGGAGAAATTAGAGGTGTTAAGCTTGGAATTTGTTAGATTTGTTGTTACTAGTCTTGGTGTTGATTGTATGAAAGGTAGGAAACTTCTTTCTCTTTTTTCTAGTCCTATTAAAATTATCCCTAATTGTAATTCATGGATGTTTGCTTGAATTGAGTTGAGATAATTGAAGTTTTTTTGTTTTAGAACAATGTTTAGTTAGCAAAGTACCTCAATTTTATGCTTTTAACCTTGATTTGAGGATTTTAAAATTAGAATTCTTCATTTAATTTGGAGATTTCAATAAAATCATGTTCTTATGTGAAAATATGAATTGGGTATGTTGTTTTCTTACTTGATTCATGTATAGAAAGCTTTGGGAAAGAAACTTGCATGATTTGATAGTAATTCAACTTTATGAACCCTAAAATCTTTGTTCTTGTTTTATTTATATCCTTAGATCCAGCTGTTGGAATATGATGAAATTTTAGTATGTTGTGCTTAATTAAGTCATTGTGATACGAACGAAGTTTCATGAACATCAGGTCAGTTTAACTATTGGAATGATAGTATTATCTATGAATGCTTTTAGCAGGATTAAAACCCTAGATAGTCAACTGACCTTATTGTTTCTCAATATCCGTGTATCGGATTGAGTTGAAGATTTATTATGTTGTTCATATCAGTGTAGGTAACTTACTTTAAAAATTTCATGAAGATCTGATCACTTTAGGTACCCCAAAGTATGGGAAACCTGAATATTGTTTGTTCATAGTGAAAACAATCATCTTGTAATGTGTGCATATCTTTATTGAACCGTCAGATTATTATGAACTTTTAATATATTGTGTTAATATGAGTTATAAATCTACTGTAAAAGTTTCAAGAGGATCAGGTGTCATTTTCAACTGCATATGTTGGTGAAGCTAAAACTGCATTCTGCCAAGCAGAATTTCTACACAACCCTATGAATCTTCCATTATCCCATTATGTGTTCATTGAATTAATATGAAATTATTATTTGCTACTAGTATTGTATATGTAAGGTGCAGTTTAGTGTCTCATGAGAATCCAATTGTGAATGGTAGCCTAAATTGTATTCTCGATAATTTTTATTATTGAATCGTTTTCTTAACTCTACTAGTTATCTCATAGTAATGATATTAGAGTTTAAAATTATTAAGCCCTTGATGATAGTCATGTCCTTGGTAATGTTACACTTCTATGCATACTATTGTGGAACTGATGCCATTATTTTTTTTACTAAAAGAGCCATAGCAAGTGGTGGTGTCAGTTTTACTTTATGTTCATGAAATGTTTATTCTAAACTTTAAGCCATATGTACACATAGGTTTTGAAACTTGAGAAACTTAGAAAGTCATATGGACTATCATTTGTTAAAAATGGGTGTATGTTCCGATAACATTTATATGGTTCTATTTTAAATATTACTTGTTTAGTACTAAAGTTAAGCGTGCCATGAATGTTGGCCACCTAGTGAGTATTTGTGCACATTATATTTATGTGTGTGTGTGTGGGGGGGGGGGGGGGGGACCCGCCCCCCGCCATTTATGTCGTTTATTACTTAGTTCACTTATTTGCTCTTTTCAGTGAGACCTTACTTCAGTTATAAATTTGGGAAGCATGAATACATAAGATGGGCTTATGGAGTATTTGTAGGTGTTAAGATACAACTGAGTAATACTTAAGGAGTGGTTCTTTCTTATTTGTCAGAACTTAGCTACTGTATAGTTAGTAATTGGTAACATACTTGTGTATCTGTTGGTTTAGGGAATTATACAAATGATAAGTTTATTGTCTATGCTAATATGCATATTGTTTGAATTCACATGTTTGGGTAATACGTGCAAGATAATTCAAGTTAGTGCAGGTTTATATGTGCATACTTATTATCTGATTGTACATGTGAATTCAGTAATTTTGGATTTCTTGGTATAAGTTACAATTGATTTTGTTAGACATGGTGGTGTTGATGTAATGACAAGGCATATTCAATTTAAGATGCTTGGTCGTAAAGGTAATGGATCTAAAATGATATTTTACGAAATGAATTTGGTTGAAGTTTACTCTTTATGTGTTTCGTCGTGTAGTCTTATTATGGATAAAACATATACTTTTATGAATAATTGGATTGATCTGTATTTTCTTTTATAAAGTATATATACTTAGGTTAAGTAATTGATAAATATGCATGACTTAAATTATATCTACAACAAAGTGTAGTCTAATGTTGATTTTGAGTGGCAGGTACATGTACAGACTTATGCTGGCATATTTTCATCAATGGATAATTGTTAAGGTGATTGTTGATGATACGATATGCTAGGGATAGTTGTTGCTACGCAATTCATACTATCCATACCATCTAACGCTAAAAATAATTACTATTGCGGCTGGAGATAGTTACTGCTACGGTAAGCAGTTCATACTGTCTAAGTATGAAATGATTGCTACTATAAAAAAGTATTTCATATCATTTAGTGAGAGGTAGTTGCTACTATTATAGGTAGTTCATACTATCTAAGAGATTGTTGTTGTTACGACAAGCAGTTCATACAATCTATGTAAGAGATAATTGTTATCTAAATGGGATAGTTCAGATTATCTGATAAGAGATAGTTACTATTAGTGAGGGTAGTTTATACTATCTAAATAAAAGAGACGAACTACGGTTGTGCTTGATCCATTCGAGCAACGGAGATGGTACGTAGGCAACCGCTCTACGGTTCAGCACAACTGCGTGATGTTGATTATATCGTCTAAAAAGGGTTGGTTTCTGCTTGGAAGTTCATACCATCCATTCAGAGATGATTGTAACCTTGCAGTAAGAGGTAGTTGCAGTACTGGGTGTTCATACTACCTTCAGAGATGATTGCAACTTCTTCGAGGTTGTTCATATCATCTAATGAGAAATGAAAGGTGATTGTTGGATGCCAATTCATATTACCAAACGAGACTGGTAGATGGTTGTTGCCATTTAGAGGCAATTCATATTATCTTAAAAATATGTCTGTTGAGCTTGGCCTAGTTCTGTGAGTTTGCCAGAAAATCTGTTTGGATCGGTGGTTGGTACCCCACTACCCTTGGCACTGGGACTGATTACCCCTTCACCCGTGCGGCACGTGTGCATTGTCAGAATCCCACTCACGAGTGGAAGACCGTGTGGCACGGTAGGCTGGCAAGAGATATTGTATCTAAAGTTTGGTATTCATTTGGGATATAGTTATTACCCATTGGAGTAATTTCTTAAATAGATGTTAGAAACTGCAGAGCAATTTAACAAATTCGATAACCCTCAATGTCAGTATTGTGCTTGTCTTCTTATAAAGCAGTTCAGATGAACAGTTGCTTTGAAAGACAAAATATTGAGCGAAGCTGGTAACCGAATTGATAATTTGATAAACATTTGCTTCGTAAAATCAAATTGGTCTGAAAAATTTGAAAGCCCGGTTTCTCGAGTGGCGAATGGGGAAGTTGAAGCTGGCCAAGCGGGTCATAACCCGACCTGTTGGAAGCAATATAGTGACTCTAACTAACTGAAAGTTACCAAATGATCCAAAAATCTAGCTCCGGTCAGGTTGTTTACTTACTTGTTTGTCACGAAGAATGGAATATGAAAAATCCTGCTATAGAAGAGTAGGAGGGGAAACAGAAAGAAGTCAGGATCACTCTCTTCTCGTACATTGTGACTTCTGGAGAGAGATAAATTGCGACAAGCGTTCGTCTTCAAGTTCTATATTGGAAATTACATGAATAGATAACAATTACATAGATAGATAGCCTAGTAAATAGGGTCCCAAAAAAGAGGAATAACGTAATTTAATATAATAGAATAGATGTAGTTTCTCGGTCCCGAGAGATTCATGGAATTCAGACCTTAACTTGGAGTATAGCCAAGTGGCAAGGCACCGGTTTTTGATACCTGCATGCAAAGGTTTGAATCCTTTTATTCCAGATTGGCTCGTCAGAAAACTGAACTCTTTCTCTTCAACCTCTCCAATGCAAGATGTTTAGGTGCCTAATTTGAGTTTAAAATTTGTCAGCATTGCACTCTAATTACTATATATAGTAATAAAATGAAATAATTAATCAGTTAAAATTTAGATGTTTAAGTGTCTAATTTGAGCTTGTAGATGAGTCTGCGGTATTCCTTTTCAGCAAAAAAAAAATCCCTTTCAGCGACAGAGGTAGTGCTGGTAATATTGCTTTCACAAGCTTGCAGTTTAGGCCATTTTAGCTGTGTACTCCAATCTCAGAATTCGTATTCGAGTTGCGCTATTGGCATACAGTAATTGGTTAGGTTCTTCAGACTGCTTTACTTGCTGGGTTATGAACAAGGCGAAAGAACGTTCTCATTCGCTTCCCTAATTCACTTGTAAGAAAGTGTAACAAATGGAGTTGACCATGCTATTGTTGTCATGTTAGTTGGTGAACTCTTTCTGGGCACAATTTTTTGGTATTTTTTTGTTGGATATGGTTTCGTTGACTCGATGCAACTAAAAATTAACAAATTCTGCTCCATCAAAATTCAATGTTAAAGCAAAACATGATGCTTATGGCATGCTTTTGGGTTCTGTATTACTACCTTAACCTTATGAAGGAATTTTCACCCCCTTGTGTAAAAGGTTGTCAGTGTCTCAGTTGATATAGTGGGTTGATGAATATTTTTAAAATTGAATTCTTCACAGTATGACCCTACAAAAAATCGAGTTTCACTGATATTTGTTATGTCAGTTGTATCACCAGTGTAATAAAATAAAAAACGATTCAAAAGAGTCCAAATTTTTTTTTTGTTGGGTGACCCGTCTAACATATCTAGGTTGTGGCTACCAACTGAAACTAGAAGTTGATAAAAGCCAAATTAATTTCAAGGATATGTAGACCTACGTACCTAAACTCACTAAACTACTTGCCTACTAAAGTGCAAGGATAATTTTTTTACTTCCGATTTCCTGACTATATCAGTTAAATCTGTTTCTTTAACAATTCATATGTAATCTGATTGATCTTTTAATTTACAGAAATGATGACTTGAGTATTTTGAGTTTTTGATAGGTTCTTTTTTGATCTTATATTAGGTTATTAGGATGATGACGAGTTTCGAATTTAAGTCGAATTAACACCCAACAAATTTACTACTATATGTTAGAGAGAAATCTGCACTGGGTTATAAGTTCTGAGCTGGCAGTTAGGCAAGTTTGTTTGTCTATAATAAGCTTTAGAACTGCTCTCTTACTTTAATTTAGTGTTATAGTTGTTTTTCCAAATACAAATATCTCTTAAATAGTGTTGTAATGTTGTTGGGTGTTAATATTCACAATTTGAGTTCAAAAATTATCAGCACCCGAATTACGATTGACCGATCACAAAATAGATAAACGACTGATCTGTCAAGTTTAAGATGCGTAAGTGCCTGATTGACTGATAAAGGTTGTAGTTGTGTTAGCAGTGTTCCCTTTCAGCTGAAAGTTTCCTCCTAAGTATTGGGGCAAGACTTGCAGTCTTGGATTCACGAGCTTGCACCTTAGGTTAAGTCAGCCATATACAGCAATCTAACAATTCATATTTAAGTTGTTATTGGCACAGGGAGTTGACTAGCTTCTTCTGTAGCACTCAAGTAGCTTGCTTATTAACAAACGGGGCGAAAAATATTTCTTTTTCTCGTCGTCTTCCTTCGTTCACTTGTGAGACAGGCGCAGATCAAAAGAAGTTGACTGTGTTATCTGGTGAATCACGAATTATTGTTATTGTTTGGTGACTGCCTAGAATTTATCGTGTATTACATTCTTTGGAGTTTCATATTGCTACTGTAACTCGTTATGAAGGACTTTGCATCACTCAGGGAAAAGGTTGCCAATACCCCAGTTGATGATAAGGTATGATATATCCTGTAAACAACAGAGTCGGTTCTTGAATTTCTTCATAATATGACCCTACGCAAGTCGAGTATAGATACGATTGTTCAGTTGCATCGTCAAATTACACAACTATAACTATATGCCCCAAAGAGTTCAAATTTAGTGTGATTACCAGTTTGTCAAATTCAGATGCGTGCCACATAAAGCGAAATTCAATTCGAGAAACTTGGACTTATGTATATAAATAAGCATTAAATTGTAAATGACAATTTTCTAGTTTCAATCTGGAACTTATGTATATAAATAAGCATTAAATTGTAAATGACAATTTTCTAGTTTCAATCTGGATCTGTTTCTTTAGATTCACAGATAAGTGACTTGGTATTCTGATATATCTTGAAATTGTATTATGAGAGTGAAGATTTAAGTACCTTAAGTTTTCGATAGGTTTCTATTGATTTTGGATTAGGTCAGTGAGTTATATTATTTGTTTGATACGTCAGTAGGTTTTAGTATTAAGATGCTGACAAATTTTAAACTCAAGTCATCGGCGATAACATTAACCACTTTATCACTCTATTAGAACGGTATCTGGATTAAGTGACAATTTCTAAACTTCCAATTAGCTCAACTTGTTCGCCAATAAGCAAAACTGCTCCTTGTACTTAGTTTTGTAATTGGTATTGTCAAATACGGATGGCTCTCTAATAGAGTCATAAAAGTTATTGGATGTGGATTTATACGACCTAAGCTCAAAATTTATCAGCAATCTAATTTACGGACCAATTGAAAAAGTTAAATAAAAAACTGGTGTTTCCGAATAAGGATGCATGAGTGTCTCTTTTCCCTCAAAAAGCTAGTAGATGTGTAAGAGGTATTCTAAAACTTTTCCTCTTAGGTTAAGGGGCGGGGCTGGCAGTCTTGCTTTAATAAGCCAGTAGATGAGTTAGCTGTATACTCCAATGTCAGAATTCAAATTCGAGTGTTTGTTCTCATCGGTGATTGACTAGCTTGTTTCTCAATATCACTTTAGTAGCTGGTTTCTTAAAGAACAAACGAGGCTAAAGAACTTTCTTTTTCTTGTTGGTTTCCTCTCATTCTCTTGTTGATGCTGTTGTCCTTTTGAAAATTGTTGAACTATGTATGCATTTGTTGAATATGGTTATACAACTAAAAAGAACAAGTTCAACCACTACCAAAAAAAATGGGTTTAAGCGAGTACTTGTTTTAAGTCGCTTAAAACCCTTTTTAAGTCGCTATAACCGTTATAGCGATTAAAAGTGGCACTCGCTCCGTTGGTTGCCCAAAGCCATGTATGTCAAAGCCTTGAGCGACCATGCAATCGCTCTAGTAATAAACCAACTTACCTAAAGCGAGTACTTTTCTCATTGCCTAACATTTAGACCAACTAACATGAAGCAAGTAAAACTGTGATCGCTTAATATGAAGACCAACCAATGTAGCAAGTAAACTACCAATCACTTCAGATATACCGATCATTCTAAAGCAATTAAAATACTTAGTTGATAGATACATGGAGCAACTCGAGCTAAATTTGCTTGGTTAAGGTTTTAAGCGATCAAATAGTTTTGCTCGCTTAAAGCGATTTCTGATTTTGATTGGTCTGAAGTTGGTTGCTCAAGCTTTTGAGGTAGCTAAGTTTTTACTCAAGTTAATTGCTTAAAGTTTTAAGCTTTTAATTTTTGCTTGCTAAAAATAATTTCTGATTTTGATTGGATTTAAGTTAATTGCTTAAACTTTTAAACTACCAAATGAAAGTGATTTTTGGTTTTGATTGGTATAAAATTGATTGCTTAAACTTTTAAGTTATCAAAGGTTTTTACTCAAGTTGGTTGCTCGTTATTCTGATTTAGATAATCCCAAAGTAAAATTAATACGGAACAATTATGAACCAAATTAAAAATTAAAAATTATATTATATTTTATTTATCACAGAATTTAGTTTATATCATTTCTTAAGAAAATTACACTATTTACAAGAAAGAAAAAAAGAAATACTATCTAATCATTTATTTTTCTCCATCCGGGTAATGCTGGTTGAGAGCCTTGATCTTTGCTTAACTAAGTTGCCCACTAAGAAAATGATTGGATCCAAGATTTTTAAGGACCACCTTCAAATGCAGTGAGGTCTCTCTGCTTGAGTGTTCTCTGCAACAACAATAATGGTCAGTTAATGTGACACATCCATTTGGAAATTAAATTTACAGTAAGAAAAATTCAGGGAAAACATGGATAATACTAATATGACAGAGATAAATGAACATAGTTACCAGTTCCTAACTCAGATGGCAACAATCCAAATCTCTTGGCCAAATAAGAAAAACTTAATAGTATAATAGTCGCTATATTAATCTAATTAAGAAAATGGTTGCAATGATTGAACCACAGACACTGCATCTACACATGATACATAACAATAATTCTTCCAAATCTAACTCGGTGAATGGATTTTGACGCCCGACCTTCTTCCCATCTTCACTTATAACCTGCAGATTTCAGCACCAAAACAACATGTGAATGGACACATAAATATGATTTTAATGTGCAGGACATGATCACAGAAAACATTAAAAATGAATCTAACCACTTCTAAGCTTCGAAGAATTCGCCAAATTTGCATTACTGAAATAATACTCAACCTACAAAATCCAAAAAAATCAAACAAGTAAGAACAAAACACTCAATCATTTTTCATCCATAATCCCAACCCACTACTAACAAGTAACAGTGTCCCACCAGGTTATCAAAGACTCGAATAGTCTCCTTAACAGGGTCCCAATCATTATATGAACTCGAAATAGTCCTGCAAGGCTGCAACAGTGACCTGCGCACTATAGAGTTATCAGAAACCTTAAATGTTAAGGTTGTAACAATCATTGATTTTTCGTACATACAAATGAAGTCAACAATAAAGTAAATATGTGATATCACCACTAGTATAAGTGATACATATATTTATCCCACATTCCATAGAGAGCTCAAAAAATCAATAGAATCTTAAAATTATACCTGATCCAACGAGTTCCTCAGCTTACTTTCCATTTCTTCTATCATCTTTCCCATGTTACAAAGGTGACCATCTGCAACTGCGAGGTCCAGATTCATCTGCAGAATCAAACCTATAGTTAAGACGAAGCTATGACCGTAAAAGACTTCTGGTTGCTGCTATAAGATTAACGCTGAAGGCTTGAAGCACGACTTGCAACATGGTGTAGTGTTAAACATAAAAAATACAGTGATCATGGTAAGAATTTTTTTTGAGAATGTAGGCAACTTAGCCAAAGCTTTAAGAACTAGAACATTTTTCAGAAATAACATATTCAAACTTCTGAGGTATCCAGTGAGTGCTTCCTTATAATAGCCCAAACGAACTTTAACTGATCTATCTAGAGACAATTATCTAGTGTTTAAAACGATAGCATCCTACCAAGCCCAAAAGGGTCAAACGTAAACTAATACAGAAGAGAGGTACCTGTCTTCTGATTGATCCCGACAAATTAAAATTGCCCGAGGATTCGTCGTTTGTTGTTAATGAGAGCATGACTGTACTGGTCAAGCAATAATGAGCCATTGTTTCGTCCTCTGGCCCAACCTACTCAATAGAAAATCCAGCATGATCAAAGAATCTCCTAGTAATAACCATGAACGCAAAAAAGATTAAAAAAATAAAGAAGACAACAATAGTTACAATACAAGCATTTTGTATAACATCTCCATCACTTCAATTATAAATTTTTAACAATGTAGCACGTACTACCCACATGGATAACATGAATGGCATCCCATCCACCTTCTTGCAAATAACCCTTTCGACCCTGTCCAGTTTTTGAGCCATCTTGAGCCTTAAAAAATTGTGCTTATCAGTTCCCTCAAATATAATTTTTGGCAGATAAGAATACTTTTTGTCCACTATAAGAGAAGGAAAACGAAAATGAAAACGAAAAGCTAACCTATCTTTATTAAAAAGCAGGCAATGAAACCTTAATTATCCTCATCTTCCCACATGTATACTGATGAAATGCCTCACTCGTAATACATATCATTTGGTTTTGCACAACAAATGCAATTACTACAAAATCAAAGGAGGAAATTTGAACTCTTCAAGATGGCATTACTTGCACGGCAAGTGAGAAAGAGGATGCAAGTAAAGGACCTCACTGGTCACGGTAAACTGCGAAGATATCATTTGCTTCAATCTCCAGTTGTCTCAATGTTGCAGATGGTTGTTGCCCATCCTACAGAGGTGGATGATATTTGTTTGACCAAGGTGACCTACGGTAGAAAAAACAGATGAACAAATAGGGCTTCCCTGAGAAAGAAAAAAAACAAATTGATAATGCTTTATCTATTTACACCAGAGGTGTCTTAAGTCGTAAAAGAGAACTTATACAGGTTATTATAAGGAAGTACACTTAGCAATGCCAATGCCAATTCACATTCATATAGTTTACTTTGCGCATATCTTGTTTCCTAGAACCGAGTAGATGCATTTTCTAGTAAGCAATATACCTCATGGTATCAAAAATACTTTAGGTTCAAAGAACTGCAGCCACAATTTTATTGAAACTTGAACAAACAAAATTAGAGTTGGTGCATAGTTCACCTGTAGGAGTCAGCATCTCTGTTGTATTGACACATGATGAACTCGTTTCCAGACTCCATATTAGATAATACCTGTCCTCTTTGCCAAACAAGATGCAATCAATGAAGGTACGTAAAGATATCATAAACTGAAATGACGTATTTCAGTCAGAAACACTTCAAATAACCCATGTAAGCTCAAATTCCATGTGATAATAGGGAGACCACAGTGGTTCAAAAACAGAAAAAGAGGCATCGATATACCCACCTAACTAAGTGGCAAACATTGAAACTACCAATAAAATTGACAAAAAAAAGGGCACACGAGTTGATTTTTATTACACTAAGTAGACAATTACTACGATTTAGAACGTATAACTCTCATTTGCTGTGCACGCTATATCTGAGGGGTAATTAGCAGGAAGTTGAGATGTTCTCAAAAACCTAACACCAACAAAGAGACATTACTCCATGTTTAATCTGGTCCAAACTTTCCCAATTTTAACTTGAAAATGTCATCATTCTAAGGTTTCCATAACATACAAACACATGGCATCCAAGCTAATAATTGACAGATTCGATTATCTGCCCAGTACAAACCTCGACTAAATCCCAAGCAAACCAGGAAAACAATAAACATTCAACCCTCTGAGTACAATCTTAGAAACATTCAAAACCCTAATCTACTTGATATGTAACAAAATTTAAGCTAATTACAAATAGAAATAAGGGTTTAAGACCCGATTCACCTAACCAATAATCAATTAAGTCAAATTCTAAGCAAATTCCAAAACTGAAAAAAAAACACACTACATAAATTTCACACAATCACCAAAAAAAATATGAAGAAATTAGACACATGCAGTTCATCAAAAGGTTTTAGTGAAGAGATTATTTATTTTAGGGTAGCTGTAGTCATCTCAATGGCATAGATGTTTATAGCCATAGAGGTAAACTTCAGCCCCATTTTCTACTCATCAAAAAGCCTGATTAGTTATTAATTAATCAAAAACATAAACAAGGAGATTGAGGTTTTGTTCATAATACCGAAATCTTAAACAAATGAAAAACAAAAACAAGATTTTACATACATACAGAGGTGTGCAGGTCTGACTCGGAATCTTCAACAAATTAAAAACAAAAACAAGATTGGAGAAAAGAGACGATGAGAAGAGTGAGCCCTGACTCGGCGGTGATGGTGGTGATGCTGCAGTTGAAAAGCAAATGTCGAAAATGGAACCCTAGTTTTCTCCTAAGGCGGCTCAAATTGGGAGTGAGAGAAAAGAAAATGTCGAAAATGAAAGAGAGAATTTTGTTTAGGGTTTTGATAAAAAAAATTAACGGTGGTGATGGTGCCTCATACGGATCTTGGAAATATTTTGATGATCCAGATTCGTTGTTGGATGGTCATACAGATTGTGTGTTAGTTATCATTTTGTGTTAGTTACCATTTTGTGTTAGTTAACATTGTGTGTTAGTTACCATCTTACTGAAACGAAAATTTGAAAGATGGATAACGAATTTCGAATGTCGGAAACGGATATTTCTATAGTAACCTAACGAATTTTGAAAATTATGATTCATCAAAAATATATTTATTTATTTATTTGGTAATTAGGGTTCTTAATTTGTCATTTGTTTATAAGTTATGATTTGATGAATAGGGTTGAACAGAAGTTCAATTAAAAGGACCCAATTTTACGTGTCCGATAAGTTTAACGAGTTAGGAAAGAGGTTACTAAGGATAATAAGGTGTACATGAACCCTGAACCCTGAACCCCAAACCCTAAACCCCGAACCATCAACCTGTCATGTTCGTCTTGTACACCTTATTATAATTAGTAACCTCTTCGCCTAACTCGTTAAACTTATCAGACACGCAAAATGATCGATCTTACACAAATTATATCATTTTTTCATCAATTTCACTTGATTTCACTTAGATTTATCGAAAATTCAATCTCAACCAAACTTATTCATTTTTTTATCGATCTAACGAATCTAACGATATGAAACTATGATTTCATCAATCTCACTAAAATTCA